>MJUU01066129.1:183459-198070 GCA_002080025.1 Modiolus philippinarum | reverse complement strand
AAAATTTTAGACCCCCGTACCATTTTAATGCATCTTTCTGTTCCTGCTTATTGACAATAATTTGTTTAAACCAATGATTATTCCTTTGTACATATTTCTCTCCGTCGCCTACATCGGCTTGAGATTTACACTCTATTCATTATTTGTTCTTTATTAGCTTATATACCTGGTTTATTGTCTTACAAATGTTATTAGATATGTATTGAAGAGATTTAAAATGTCGAAATTGCTGTCAGCAAAAACAAAATTTACAGCTACTTCGGTTTTTTTTTAAATTACAGCAATTCTTATTTACAAGGTCGGCAAATGTATTTTGAAGGCACGAATTTGTTATATCCAACTTCATCCTGGATTTTTCCGCTTTCTAAGTGATGTGCTTACACAAACTGGAGAAGCTATTTCCTGTTTTTACTGTCCCGAAAAATAATACAACAAAGTTATTGGCAACTATGTTGCAATTGTCACATACAATGTATATGTTTTGTGGTCGACACAACGATTTGACAGGTCTACTTCTACGACACTATTCATTTTGACTGGATTCAGGAACAGGTACCAAACTAGGGAACGCCGACAATGACATTACATTGAATTTTTCACTGGCAGTATGACCGGTAATGCGTGGAGTAGATCGTGCTTATCTTTCCAAAGCAACTGATAATAATTCCAGTTTTTTTAATTAATACTGCCAGTGCTGTTTTTGTTGTGTTCTTGATAATTTTTGTTTTATTGATATATCCATGTCATCATGTCCCCATTTGTTTTTATTCTGACTTGTTATGGTTTTAAGCTACATTTTTCACTTTTCTGAATCTCTGTTGTGGTTTTCATTTGCATATACATTGAGTGTCATAGAGGGTAAAAATAAGCCATCGAAGTGAATGTATATTCTACTTTTCTGAATCTATTTTGTGGTTTTCATTTGCCGATACATTGAGTTTCATGGGGGGTAGAAATAAGCCATCGAAATGAATATTCAAAATATGTTATACTGTTATGATATATTGACAGCTGCATTCATTTTTTCTCTTTATCGCATCAATTGCTGGCGGTTTTAGACTCAAACACTAGCTTTATTTACTTCTTTGTAGGTTTTGGTTAACTTAAAAATTAAAACGTAGCGAGGGGTATCAGGCATTAGATTTCCTTGTTTCTTTTTTTCTCTCCGATAGTAATATTTGATAGTGAACAAAAAACTAAATACGGAAGTAACTGTAAATTTTGATTCTGCATATACGCATTTCGACAACTTATGTCTCTTCAGTGCAGAGAAAATTTAAATGTTTCGAAGACCATAAATTCAAAGATGTTAAAAACTGCTTTCTTTTTTCCTTTTTTTCCCTAGAAATCTTTACCCAAGGAACAAGTTCGTGTGAATTTGACTGAAAATGATTATACAGGGTTATGACATTATTATCTTTCGGATAGGGTGTAAACTCAGGTCCACGTATCGGAAGAAATGTCACGCTACCTGAACGTTGAAGAACCATTGTAGCAAGCCTTTTTGGGTGGTCTGTAGGCTTAATTCCCCACCCCTTTCGATTTCACTCTTCTTTTACAGAGGCAGAAAATTTCCCGTCCCGTGACCCTTTCCATACCCCGAAATGATTATTTATTAACAAAATTGTTCTTGTCTTGATTTAATTGAAATATTGCTGAGTAGACGTTAAACAAATTTTAATCAATCAATCCAATCTGTTATTATCGCTCTCCTATGGCTCCCAAAGTTTACCAATATTTTCGCTTTCCTGCCTTTTCTTCAGATCAAAACTGAAATTGAAACTGTTGTGAATCAAAGTTATCCCCCATTGACTGTAAAACTTAATTTTTAATATGTATTCGTTTTATTATTTTTTATTTTGCTTGCATTATAATAGTGCAGATTGCAATTATTTACACGAAACAAAAAGCGGGACAATATATAATAGTTGCATATAAATATATTATAGTTCATGAACTCCCCTTCTAAAACATATAAAGAAGACACGTGTGCAAAAATTTCCTCAGGTGTCAAACTCCAACTGCACAAACTCGAAGTACATCCATGTTAAAATTATCGATTGTTTTTAATTTTCAATATCCGAAAGCATTTTTTTATTTATCTATTCTTTTAATAAGAAGAAACTTTTATAATATCTTTTATATCAGCATGAATTCAGAATCAACATAGTCTTTTCTTTACTGAGATTCTGGCAAATATTGTTTTGCTCTTTCTAATCATCTAATATTTATATAGTTTTTTTCTGCTTTTGTCTTCTAGAAGACTTAACGGCATGTTCAGTTGTCGAAAGCAATTAAATGCTCAATTTTACATTACTCATATTCAAATACATAAAAAAATGATTATCTAACGTGCATTTGGAATAAAGTAATGCTAATGGCGTTCAAGAAACCTTCTATAAAGTGGAGAAACTCGTCCGAACAAAAGTAACTTTAATGCATTTGCTTTTCAAAGTAAATACCGTATAACAAACATTCACACGATTTAACTACTTGCCCTTTAAATTACTAATACTATTTCCTGTTCTTATTGTTTTTAAACAAACTGGCATTGTTTCCTGTTGTTTTGGGTGACCCATTCCGTTTATGCATATATTGTTTTCCGAGAACAATTATTCACATTGATCTATGATCACACGTTTGAAATTAAAGTTAAGTTATATTTGCCAATGTACAAGGACTACAGGGTAAGTCAAGATTGTTTATATTTTAAAAAATGGCAAGAAAATATTAAAATTCAGGTTTCAACTGATGTTAAAAAATCGCTTATTCTCATCATTATTAAAGGGACAAGTAACTTGATCCGTAATCTAATTCTTTACCAGCTAGAATTAAGAAATATCTATAAAAAATGCATGAACGTGGAATAATATTAAAACAGATTATTAGAATTTTCCCGTAACGTCTCCGAGGGTATTCACCAGCCCGATAGTCAAACTTGTCTGACAGGAAAAAAAACTATAATAATTTGTGTTTTAGAGAAAACTACTGTTTTTATCAGAATTCTAAACCCTTAAAAATACTAAGGCTACCTCCCATGTATAACACTCGTTTGATGTTCTTGGTCCTTAATTTGGTCTCCTATTTCGATATTTTTTTGGTAATGAGTACTTTTGGATGATGACTTCCATATTGTTTAATGACAGGTTACTCCTTGAAACGCGTGTACAGCATAACGAAATTAACCGTTTTTATGCACATTTTGTATTTACTAGTATTGTATTTTGAAACCATTGGACCGATGCCAGTGCTGGTTGACCGAAGGTCCACGAGGGTATTCCCCAGCAAAATAGTCAGATTGTCTGACTTGAAAAAATACCTTGCGTTTTTGAGAAATTGACTGTTCTATCTAAATTATAAACTCTTAAAATTACAAAGAGTATATTCCATGTATGGCACTCAATGGATGTTCTTGGAATTGAATTTTGCCTTGGTTTTTCGATAATGTTTTAGTAAGGAAGACTTTTTTTTACTACTTTTGGATCATGCTTGAATTTAATGCTGCTGATGAGAGGTTGCTACTTGAAACACGTGAACAGAATAACGAAATTTACCGATTTTTTTTTTGTGCAACTTTTGAATTTTATGTACATAAGCTTATGTATTAAAAAGTTTATATTCTCTATGTACTCTTACTATTATTCCTTTTTTAAATTGAAATAATTAACTTGATATTGAGTTTTTTTATCAATTGTAGTTTGCATTTTACATCAAATATTTATGTCTAAGCAAAGATAATAATAATAATCTGAAAATGGGAGTAATAAAAAAATTACAGAACAGAAGTGTCAAGAGCCGAAGTTCAAGTCAGAGAAAAATGTACAAAGGTGCAAAACCGGAAATATTGTTAACCACAGTTGTTTGACTTTGCATTTTATGATATTATCTAATAGCTATAACGTGTGTTCAGGTAGTCTTCTTACGTGCAAATAAAACTGTTAGTAAATCTGGATGAATGTTCTCTTGATTATATGAAACTCAATGTGTCAACTTCACAACTGAAAAAACAAACAAGTTTCTTATCCGGAACGCACTATTCTTTTTTATGTTTACACATTTTAAACAAACTGTTCACTGTGACTATACACGCATCGAATATTATATTTTTAAGCAGAAAATAATTTACAAATTTTCAATTCAGCAAATAGCTGTTAAAGTGACAAAATTTTGATAATAATATGTAATTACCGAAACAATCAGCAAATTTGTCAAGTAATTACAAATTACTTGACAAAGACTTACTAACATATACATATGTATATATAAGCAGGAAACTATGGCTACTTCTTCTGGCGTAATTTCGGATGATAATGAGCGTCCTTCTTTAGTAATAAAAGATTCAGAATATGAGATCCCGGAAACATGTGGTATTGGAGAAAGACCATTGAAACAGAATATCAATAGACAGGTTTAGTATGACAAGTTTTTTATAAATTAACAAACAAACTATATGTTGGCAGGTAAAACGTTCCGACAAAACGATATGAACATATTCTAAAGAAGATATAGCATGCACAAAGTGAAAAAGATTGGGTATAAACCTTGAACGACCTGTAAAATAAGCTTAACGACTGATAGAATTGATTTATATTTCTCCATAATGGCATGAACCTTAAGCTAGTTTGCCACCTTTGAATGAAAGTAATAAGAATTTCAAAGAAGTGTTCTGAAACAGAAGGACTTGATTAAAGGTTGAAAATGAACAAGAAACAAGAAAAATAATAGGTCAATGAACTTGATTCTGAGATACAAGCAATTAAAATTTGGCGGGATATGTCTAGGTGTTTCGCTTTGTATTGAAATTTGTCAGTTTTGAGTAAAGGACTAATGTCAATTTCTTGAAATTTTGTCCGAAATTTGTTTAATGTACGTGCGTTTCTTTTTAGAAAAAAAAATTAAAAGTAGGTGTTGATGGGGCTAAATACAAATATGTAGGTTACATAATATGATATTAAAAAAGGCAGAGGAGTTCGCATATATGACCAAATACCAGAAATCAACGGTGGAAACTACATTAATAAATAACAATTTACACAAGTTCTGCACATGGCCGTTTCGACAATCTTGTCTATTCAGTGCAGATCAAATCAAAGCATTTAAAAGAAGATAAGTCAAAAATTTGTTAAATTAAATAGAGAACGAATAACTAAAAAGATCTAAATTATTTAAGCAAAGTTTCTAAATTTTGATATTTAAAGTTTCCAAATAAAATCGGTTTTTGGGTCAGTACCGCAGTACTGGCTGCTGGGTTGGTGTAAGCCCTCGGGGACTACCAATCTACCAGCAAAGACATCGGTCCAGTTGTAGTAAATACAAAAATACGAAAAAATATTGTAAATTCATTTGACTGACCCTCCTTTAAAAATCAGTGACTACATGTAAACACTTGAACAAACAGTAAACATTTGACATTTCCAATGCAGGAAACTATGGTTACCAGTGGCACAATACAAGATGATAAAGACCGTCCTTCTATATCAATTAAACATCCTGAAAATAAGATTGCGGAAACATTGGATATTGAAGACAAACCAGAGAACCAGAAGAACAATATAAACAACAAAGCCCATACCCGGAGGACAAAGATTATATCTGTATCGATTGGAGTTCTAATTGGTTGTATTATAATTGTTGTTAGTACTGGCGTTACCGCTTACTATTCCAAAAACCAAGGTATGTTAAATATTTAACGTTAACTACAATGTAAAACAATGTTTCTTTTTAAAAAGTAACCGTTGCTCTTTTGTAAGACAATATATATATCATTTATTACTGTTTATTACAGTATCAGAGAAGGTATTTCAGTTATAACTGTTTATTACATTGTCAGAGAAGGCTTGTAAATTATTACTGTTTACTACATTCCCAGAGATGGTATATCAATTAATACCTTTCACTACATTGTCAGAGAAGTTATATCAATTTTTACCTTTTACCACATTGTCAGAGAAAGTATATCAATTATTGCTGTTCACCACATTGTCAGAGAAGTTATGTCATTATTACTTTTTACCACCTTGTAGGAGATGGTAAGTCAATTATTACTGTTTATCCCATTGCCACAGAAAAGTATGTCACTTATTGTTGTTCACATGTACTACACTGTCAGTGAAGCTATTTTTACTATTTAATTTTTAACACATCGTAAGTCAAGCTATGTTAGTTACAACTATGAACAACATGGTAAGACAAGCATGTCATGATAAACCGTCTTATTGTAAGACAAGGTTTTCTCATATCTCTTGTGTACACTTTGTTGAAAAACTATTATCTAAATTCATGTAAATTCTAAAACCGAAGGATTTACTCCCTCCATCGTAGTTTTATCCTTTGCTATATTTGGTATTACTGATTATTCGGATTTCGTTTGGTTTTATGCATTTTAAATATTTTTTGGAATAGGGATTTCCGTTGTTTGGGTTCTAGTGCTGCTGATGAGGAATTAATTTCCGAAATGGCCATACAGCTCGTTGGAGTTAACATATGTATTATGGTCTCATGTTCATTTACTCCATATCCTTAAGTAAAATTTCAAATACTTTCATGTCTTACATTGTAAGGCTGCTTCGTTAGAGTTACAATTTAAGGCAAAAGGTGTCTATAATTTACATTTTCTATATATTTTTGTCCCTTATTAAATGTATAATTTGAAAAAGTCATTGTAGCCGGTGTTTGCTTAGAGATTTATATATAAGTGCCCAATAATTTCGTTCATATGTTTTACATAGTAGCGAAAGGTAATATAAACCACGATAATGTACTTCATGCCTAAACCTCCTAAATATGAACAATTTCTCTTCTAATTTGACGCTGTGTGATTGAGTTGTACCTATTTTATGAATATAGCAACAGCCATCGGAAGGTTTTATTTACGTCTTTGTGCACAAAGCATAGTTTCATTTGCCTATTTTTGCAAATCGCCTAATATGTTGTAATATGTGTACTTGGATATTAGCATTTTGCATGTCGCTATGTTTTTTTTACAATATAAGAAATTCTATTACTTGAGCCGAGAAAATGCGATCTCGAATACAAGTCAGGGTACCAAAATAACGAAGTAACAGTAAATTAAGGGTAAACTATTCATTTCTTACTTTATTGTTCAGGCAGATATTTTAATTATTTACCATTTTTTATTTTATTGTCTGCCAAAAGCAAATAGATGACACCATTATCGTAGTATAAACAATAAACTCCCGATAAAATAATTGTAATTTTAATAATTTTAATCAGTAATGTTTATTACAGTAATAATGCATTTCAAGAGTCGCATACATTGTTTCTACTGTAATAATGATTTAACCGATTTGCATTTAGTGTTGTTGTAAGACGAGGTATGTCGATCATTGACTGTTCGCTGCACTGGCACCAGCTCAATTATTTATCTCATTCTATTTCTTTGTTTATTATTTTAGCAATGATTTTTTCAACAAAGGGTTTGATAATCCAGCGACGTAAAACATTTCGTATAAAAGTAAAAATATATAATATATTGTTAGTTCTAACCATCAGATAAAGATAAAAAAATGTGCAAACTAAACAAAATATAAAACTATAAGTTCCGAAGTAGAAACAGAAACTAAAAAATCATCACGTTTTGGAAGAATTGGTTGTCACAATCCAATACCCAACTTTCTGATATTTCAGATATAAACAAGGGACAAAAGTGGAGTACGTGGTCATCATGTAGTGCTACGTGTGGCGATGGGAGGAAGTACAGAATTAAACATTTAAATGGTGAACATTTTGATGTCAGAAACTGTTCTGCTATCAAGCCATGTGTAGATGAAGGTGAATATCATGGTAATTCTACACAGTATTTTTTATATCAAGTCATCTGAATTGTTAACAATTCTGTTCGAAAAATGCTTTTCATCATGTTGATTATGTTTGTGATACGGATTTGTCCTTGTTATTGTCCGAATACTAAATAAATACATAGAAGCTATTCAAACTTTCACCTTGGTAGTGTTTTAGGGTTAAAGAATTAACACATACCATGGATTTTAATTGGTTTGTCTTAGGGTTAGAAAATGACATTAACCAATCAGTCACAAAGCATATCTTCAACACCATAATTTTTACTGGTTGTGTGACGGGTGCCATGCGTGGAGCAGATCATACTTACCCTTCCGGAGCACCTGATGATACCTCAGTTTTATAGGGGTTCACACTGCTAGTGCTTTAGTTTTGTATCGTTCTTGTTCATTTTTGTTTATTTGTTTTGTCTTTGTCATACTGTCTCAATTCGTGTTGCTGTGAATTGCCGTGATTTTGGATTTATGATTTTAGGATTTCCCCTTTCCTCGTTCTTGCTTGGGTATTCGTTTGCCGATGTATTTCATAAAAGTCTGAAATTGAATATGTCAATCAAATCTAACCTTAATTATGACTGACTTACTTTAAATGATTTTAATTGTAGTTTAATCAGAGTAATATTGATTATGTCTAATAGGTGTAATACGTTAATGGAATTTCATATTTTCTCACTGTCTTAAAATATCTGAAAATTCTAATTCCAGTTGTTACATCGAAGTCATTGCCGTTTTTTCTTTTAGTAAAATATATTTCTCAACACCTTAAATTTGATGTATACTGTATCGTTTTTTTAATGTATTGTAGCCAGATGTAGCATTTCTATTCAAAAGTGCCTGTGCAGTTTCATGCAAACGAATTATTTTTTACAAAGGCACTTAGTTTGATAAAAAATCTTACATCGTTTTAGAAGCTATATACATTTGTAATAATATGCAAACCACTCCTTTTTTGATATATGTTAAGTCGTTTGCAAATTATTGTTCTGTAGCTTTTAATCCGATACAAACTTTGTTTCAAACGATCTGCACTGAAATTATGTATGTATTTCAAAATGTAATTCCAAGAAAAGATAAAATAACTTTATTCGGATATGAAAAAAAATGTAATGACTATGGAAATATTTTAAATTACATCCGAAATCAATAAATTTTGTGATAATGGTATTTTATTAAGTCTCCCAAACGAAGTTTGGGGAAACTTATTACCCGTGTTTCCTACCATTTCTCGGGGATCAATGGTCCTATCCTCACCAAACTTCAAAGGAAAAGGGATCTTCATCCAGAAATGTTGACTTTAAATCAGAACTTTAAGTTTTCAAAATGGCACATTTTTCCACCGAAATACAAAAAAGACTGTTTAAGTTAAAATGCTCATAAATGAACGGAACTTTACAGCAGTTTATCTAACATACTTTAAGTTGGTTTCTGGTTTCCAAGACCTTTAAATGGTACCCGTTGCGATGGAAACGGGCAAAAAGGTTGGGGAAATTGCGAGTGCGTAGAATTGAATAAAACTACACACAAAGGTTGCCAAATTTGTACATAACTGGTTTATAACCCTGAATTCATTCCTGGAAATACTGTTGGGAGACTTTTGTATTAGCATCCTCATACAATTATAAACTATGTTGTTTATTGTGTTTGCATCTAAACAGATATAAAGGATCGGTTTCACCTCGGGGAGGGAAGCACTTGCATACTTTATGGATAGTTAGTGCCGCTAGACTTTCGGAGTTCCGAGAACCCTACCTAATCATATATATTTGGGGTTCCAAATACGTTAATTTTATATATTTTTCATGTTAAAAAAATCCCTGATTTCATAAGCTTTTTAGAGTAAAATTCTGTTGATGGTCATTGTAACCCAAGCAGAGTATACTAAATCAGTTCCTTGTGTGAAATCTTGTTATCATTATATATTAATCAAGTTGATCTCACTTTCAATGGTGATTGACATTGATCTGTATAGTCTTACGAGACTTAATTTGTTCAGTGACTCGTAAAAGATCATAAAATAAAAGATGTTAGAACATTCAATCGCACTTATAGATATATTTATGATGTTCTTTCCACCAATAAAGCATCTTTTGCTAAATTTGGATCCCATTAATATATCCGCCAGGACTAGAGATAAAGGGAACGACAGAAAACACCAGATCTACATCTTGTTTGGACTTACCTCCCCAATTTGACGAAAATGGTCATCTAAGTACTAAAATTTACGACAAAAGGGTCGATTTTAATTTCAAAATTATCAATTTCTCTATCATGGACAATAATATTTCAGCTTTTCCTGCTTACGGAGTTTATGTTTCACGACTGATTCGTTACGCAAAAGCTAGCACAAATTATAAAGACTTTCTCATTTAGCAGAGTTATCTCCATGACCGCCTTATTAATCAAAGCTTCAAAAAAATTCAGTCTCGTGCGATCATTAAAACGTTCATTAATAGATTTCAGTCCCTGGCGGGAAAATATGAAGTTGCGGTCCTTACTCTGATTCAAGATTCTTTCTTTACTTAATCCTGGGACGATCATTTCTTTGAATTGTGTATGACTTTTCAATGGCAATTGCTGTTGAGTTGCCATTAGCCATGAAAATCGGTTCTTTTGAAATGCCTGTAACAAGTCAGAAACGTTGCGATCGACATTTTTGCCGGTGGTTTAGACCTCATTCTCTTTGTCTCATGGACTTCGGCACTTAACAACTCTGTTCAGTAATTTTGTTATTACCCCTACTCCCACCCTAATGAACAGTAGCTGTGTAAAATATCAGGGTCTTTCATATCATTAGTTTTGACTTTTTTCTAGCTTTTCATAATCTTACTGCGTGAAAATGCTACCTACTCCAGCGGAACGTCCTAACAGCTCCTATTTAGGAAGTGTGATCGCGTCTTCATGAAGCAGCAAACCTCTCTGGACAGTTCATGTGCAATTTTTTAGTGCTTGCCACTATTCTTCGGTGAACAAAATGCATTTATTTACTGACTTTGAGTACGTAGGTCTGTAATTCATAGTATACTATAATACTGACCAACTGTTCTGACATATATATATCTGGTATCTATTTCCGGAAAATGTATATTTCAGACACAGAGTCTACAGAGTGTGAAGGAAGCCCTAGTACGTGGATGCGGTACAATCAAATTTTTGAACGACAAGATTGTATTGACGGTAAATTGTTTCAGTATCAGTTTAATATATGAACTTTTTGCATATCAATATAGTATCCACTTCCTACAAAGCAACGTATAAACGTACACCAAATTTCATTAGTTAAACAAAAATAGGAACGCCTTACAAATAAACTGGTCATTGCATAAATATTGGAAAATATTCAATGAGGAATATACATTGCAAACACGAGCAAAATGGAATTTTACCTTGGACCATATTCCCAAATATTTCATAATGGCAAAATTTCCTATTTATTTCCTTGGTAGAACGGTAACGTGATTTAAAGAAAATATAGTGTATTTCCAGCTTTGTTTCTATATTGACGCTATGTTTCTATTTTTAGCTATATTGCCGCTTTCAACTAAATTAATGATCCAGTTAGACTTTCAAGTCTATAATTTTTCACCAAAACAGATATTATAATTAAACAAAACATATTGGAAAATGCTTTACACATATTAAAAATGAACGGGCGGCGATATTTAACCAATCAAATTGATAAAGATCTAATAGTTGTCGCATGGTATTTTGGGGCCACTGAATGTAAACAACAAATCAAAAAAAGTTTTCTGGGTTATTTAATTTAAAAATAGTAGATGTGTTGGCATTTATTTATCCTTGACATTCATGCAACCAACGCTCTCTTGTTGGTATGCATTTTCACTTGCCCTTTCGACCAGAGCTTCGAAATACAGTCCGGATTGACAAAATCTGACTCCACAAAAAGGTAATTATATAACACAAAGATTACATAATTTTATACTGGATTTGGCCTCCTATTTCGATTTATCATGTATTGACTACTTCTTTTGTTAGAACTTTTGGATTAAGGCTTTCCATATTTTTTTTATTTAAATGCTGCTGATGAGAGGTTACTCCTTGAAACACGTTTACAACATAACGAAATTTACTGTTTTTATGCAACTTCGGTATTTTTTTGTATTTTGAACAGTTGGGCCGATGCCACTGCTGGTGGACCAGAGGTCCCGAAGGTATTCACCAGCTAAATAGTCAGACTTGTCTGACATAAACATTTTCCCTTGCGTGTTATAGAAATTTACTGTTTGTATCAAAATTCCAACACCTTAAAAATACCGAGGCTTCATTCAGTATATGGCACTCGGTAGATGTCCTTGATACTGGATTTGGTCTCCTATTTAGATTTATTTGGTATTGAGTACTTCTTTTGTGACAACTTTTGGATTATCGCTTTCCATACTATTTGATTTTAATGCTTCTGATGAGAGGTTACTCCTTGAAACACGCGTACATCATAACGAAATTTACTGATTTAATGCAACCTCGGTATTTTTTGTATTTTATGTAATTTAACAATAATGGACCTTTTACTCTGTCAATATGATATACATAGACCTGTTAGGGATATATTGACCTCGGACTAGGCTCTCGGTCAATATAAACCCAACCTTCTAAAAAGTCCATAATTGATAATATTTATGGAATAACAATATAATTTTATGAACTTCTGATGTAAGTATTTATGAGAGTTATAAGATCAAGGAAAATATATCCAAAGTTATATGCTGTTAAATAATCTTTCTGGTCAACAAATTACATCTTAACCGTACTTCAAACTTGATTAAGGAAATATCTCAAGTTGTATAACAATAACACCTTAATAAATGATTATACATGTAATAAATGCGTACTTAAAATATAAATTAGAATTACAAAACATAACTTTCCACTTATTAACAAAATAAATTGAAGAGTTTGAACATTTATTTCCCTGTTTATTGACAATAAAATATAGAACACAGACAATATGATAATGACAAAACAACTCACATTAGTGAACATTAACACTATACAAATCAGGAATAAGCAGCAGGACTCGTCCAAAGAAAACTGTATTTCAACATAAAAGTATAGTTATTTAAGAGGTTGATGATGAATCACCATTGAATTGTAAAAGCTTTCTAATCATTGGGTCATAATTGATTGACAAAAAATAACCTCATATTTTGACCACGTTACCACGAATAAACTCATTTTGCAATGAAAAAGACTAATTCCGGAAAAAATGAAAAACATCTGTATTAATCGACATCGGCAAACGAATAAAGAAAAATTAAAATAATCAGAAAGGTGGAAATTCCAAAAAAGAAAAAAGAATCCAAAATCATGGCAATTCATATCTAACACGATTTGTTACAGCATGACAATGACAAAACAAATAAACAAAAATAAACAAGAATGCTACAAAACTCAAGCAATTGTATTGTGAACCCTACAAAAATTTGAGGTATCATCAGGTGCTTTAGAAGGGTAAGCATGATCTGCTTCACCCGTGGCACCAGTCACACTGCCAATGAAAAGGTCCGGTTTTGTTACAGTCGATGTTTGTCAGACCGGTAATAAACTCATGATCTACACAAAGATATTCTCATCTGTGAAATAGAAACACTTAACTGTCTGTCAAATCATGCTGATGGCCGTATAACTTCTGTAGTGACAATTGCAACAGCGATTTTACATATCATTGATGTTAAAGTACATCAAAGGCATACCTCATTTTCTGGTGTTCTGATCTAAATTTAAGCTTATGTCTTTTGTCACAACAGATGGACAAAATCCAAATCTCAGGGTGTTGGAAATTACTTGGGCTCACAATTAAGGGACGGAAATTGTTGTTATTAAATTAGAAAATACCTTTCTTAAAGTGTGTCAATGTGTCTTTAAATAAAACAAGTTAAAGATTGATGCAAAGCATCAATTCGCCGCCATATTAGGTCAAGTAGAGTGTATGTCTTGGAAATGTGTTATTGTACTTTTATAGTACACGAAATATAAGCTCTGACCTTAACTTTAACCAATCATTGAACCATGAAATGTAGGTCACAGTGACGAACAAACTCTTGTTTAATTTTGTTTTCTTTCTTAGAGACATATGCATGCAAGATAACATGATACTATCTCTTATAGTACCTAAGATATGAACTCTGACCTAAATTCAATCAGTGAAAGTGGACCATGAAATTAAATCCTTTTCCCTCAAAGACATCTGCATGTAAAATTGTTTGATCCCATCTCTAATATTACATGACATATGAGCTGTCACTTAAACTCTTACCATATATCTAGGTCACTGTGGCCTGATTCTTGTCAGTACTGCATAAGATGACAGCCCTTGACATGCTGAACATTTTTAGCGGGAAGGGATATCGGATATAATTTTGAAAGGGAACCACCCAAGGACCATCCCTGCCAAGTTTGGTCCAAATTGGCCTTCTTTCAAAGGAGATGAAAATAAGAAAAGTTTATGATGGATGACAACGACGAATGCTTCATGGTGGCAATAGTTCACAGGACAATTGAGTCAGGTGAGCTAAGAACCCCCTTTTTAACAAATGGATTGGATTGTAATATTATATATATATTAGTATTATTAGTATTTCTTTTTTTGCAAGTATCATTCTGTTCATATTAAAAATTGGTTAGCTGAAGCTATTAAAATGTATTGCATTGGACCAATTTATGTACAGACAATGGCAACAACCTGACAACAGAGTCATAACCTAATAGAATAAAGATTCTTTTTTATTGCACAAGCATACACTGTCAAATTCATTATAGTAACTGAAAAACAATAAAAA
>MJUU01066129.1:91717-182964 GCA_002080025.1 Modiolus philippinarum | reverse complement strand
AATAGAATAGAATAGTTTTATTTTTTCCAATTATAGGGCCCATAAGGGCATACAAATCAAGATTTCAAACATACAACAATTTTCAATAATTATAAAAAATAGACATAAAGTAAACAACCACCAGATACGTTCAGAGCCAGCTGTGACCATTACGTAAAATATTGATATAAACACATATGCAGTTAACTTAAAATTAAGTAAAATTCATTTGAAACTATTAAGTTGACATATCGAAATAAGTCTTAGATCAAATACATTTTGTTTTGCTTTCTCTGTATTCATTGTTAAATAATAGTAAATATAGATTGACAACACAAAATGTCCTGATTGTTTCTCATTTGATTGAATCAGTTGAAGGCTGACTTGTTTTTGGTGATTGTAATGTTGAACCATTGTTTTAATAGACATTCTTAATTAGTATCGATTTATTTCCAACTGATAATACAGTCAACAGCTTATTTTATATATTTGCTTAGTAATTGCCAATAGAGTAATTTAGATTTTAGGCATTTGAGATAACTAAGCAGTCAAGCAATTTGACCCGTGTTTATACTTGATGGTATTTCAAAGATGATTGAAGGTCATTATTGTTATTGTTTGGTTTTAATTCATTTTATTAATTGTTCCATTTTTATGATTTTTGTTATTTTTGTTAAAATGATCAGGATCCAAAGCACGCTATCTTGACCCACTTCGACAGATTTTCTTTTGTTTTCACTCTCACTAATGTTGACCTATATCAATTAATCCATATCTGAGACACACGTGTTCGCCGGATAAGCTGGTTCTCGCTTTATGTATTTATCATTTTTTTATTATTTTTTTATGAACTACCAAAAATTAATAGTAATAATAACAATAATAATTGGAAACAATATGCAACCCCCAAAAACCATTGCAATTAAGGTAATCATGCATCTGCATCATGATATCCAGACACACTCCTCCGGACATGTAACAGAAGTCGAGCAAGCATAACCCGTCTCCCTTGTCTTATTGATTTCCCTTTCACATTAGTTAAAATATTAATGAAAATTAAATTAATAATTTTGTAAACAATTTTCTTGAATAAATAATTCAAAAATATTTCCTATCTTATTGAAAAAGGTATCTTCATTGTAAAAGATTAGGACACATTAGATCGATGCTAATTGAAAACAAATAACTGCTCCTGGTCACATGCTCCTCCACTGAAGTTTCAAAATATCGTATCAAATATATTCGCCGCCTCCTGGCGGCGAATAATGATATAAAACGGCATAAATGGAGAGATTAATTTTGTTCAATTATGTCAGATGTTGTTGAAATTTTGATTGACTTGTAAGATTAAAGTGGTAAATGGTCACAGGTACGAGCTATGGGGTCAAAATTATTTGACATATTATTCTTGAGAATTCATAACCTAATTTTTTTTTAATTGTTTACCGTATTTCAATTAAGTTAATCCTTTTTTTCTTCCTGTTTTGGATTCATCTTATAAGTATGTCAATTAATTAGTAAAACTCAAACTGTTTTCCTATTTCTAAGAAAACGGGAGGGAATTTTATTTTTCTACTACAGAGAAATTAACATTATATTTTTTATTCAACATGTTCAATTAATATGATTACTTTCTTCTGTTTATTCTTTGCTGAAGGTTCGGCAATTTATATACGGGTTTACTTTGCGTTTAATTTTTCCAAAGGCCTAAAGGATGTTCCAAATTATTTCCCATGGATGTCTTTTTATATAATGATTGTTTATTTGATTTCACGAAGTTAACTTAGTAATGGGCTACATTTAACTATTACGTTGCAAATATACAAATAGTAACTATCTAGCTATCTATGGCAGCAGGCATGTTTATCAGGAAAATTTAAAGGCATTTTACACTTGTCAAAAATATTTCCTGATGAAAGTTTGAAAGGGGGTACATGCTCCGCTTTTCTTTTTCTTTCTTTTTTTACCTTTCCCTTATTTCTTTTTAAATCATTTATAACCTGAATAAACAAAAATGACAACTTCGATCTCGAAAAAAGGATTAAACCATACCATCTGCAACACACTGCACTGGATGCACATCAATTGTTTTTGAAGCAATTTCGTATATGATTAGTTTTCTTCATTTTCCACTCCAAAAGCTTTATAGAAAACGGACATGTTCTCAACTTAGATTTGTTTGTTCAGATTTTTATTTAATTCATGAATGCCAAGTTTTCAAATATTCCTTTGGATGCCCTGAAAATGTCTTGTTTTATTTTCTTCAACAAACATTACCATCCTTTGATATTTGATCTTCTCTGAACGAGTTGAATCGGTTTGAAAGTAGTCAGCTTCTTTGGAATGTGTCAAGAATATTTTTGTAAATTTTCTAGTCATTTTGATTTTCAGAAATGCCAATTTATCCAAAAATATAAAACATTGCATTTTTAAAATATTCAACTCTAAAAATTGGAACTCTAGTAAAGACGAACTTAATTTTTTTCGTCAGTATTTTAACAATCTTCAAACAACTTTGGGAAATAGGAATTTCACCAACTGAGCAAAAGTTGATGTGGAAACAAATTTTCTACAGTTGAATAAAAACAAGGAGGCATAAAAGCAGACACTTTGCTCAGTTAGTTTAACAAGAAAAAGATTGCAACTCAACATAGAAGATATATCGTGTGTTATTCAAGCGTTACATCTTCATTACATTACAAAAACAGGAAAACAGCAAACACCTACAATGGCCAGGAACTACAATCACATGCCACAATCCACAAGCAAACTGCACCAGAAAAACAATAATTAAAACAATAATTAAAATGTACTATCACTACACTTGCTTACATTTTCTCCTGCCATTTCAAATTAATTTTCGTTAATTTGTAATGTAAGGGGAAGCTTAAAGCAGGGTAAAAAAAATCAAATTTACGTATTTAAAAAGCGTTACAGACGTTAAAAACGCATAAAAGGGAACACAAAAAAAATACTAACAATGAAAGAGAGATATTGTTACATGAACACATTGCTGTACAAGAATCAGATATAATTTGATATTTCATTGATATTTTTCAGCTGCAGATGTTATGATTGATATCAAATACAACAGGTCTTCTCTTCATGAACATTACTACCTTTCACATGACAACAAAGTTCTCAGTAACCAGTATACATCTGAGACACCAAATAGCGAAAGAAGTGAGAGTCAGTTACAGAACTATAAAGGGGTTATCGCAGACCAATGCCTTCAAGACGATGACATTATTCATTTCACTGTGGGGTACCAATATAAAATAAAGAGGACACTATCTAGTTCTAATTTAGTGTTTGAACTTGGCATTGCAGAACGAGAAAAAATCGATAACTATCACTATGTTGGAAGTTCAGATGTCAACGGATGGTCCTTTCATCTTGCAAATTGTGAAGCGTACAATAAAGTATGTTTATTTGCCGGACACAAAGGCACAAATAAGTATCTGTCTGTATTTAGTAACAATACAGCTGGCACAACAGCAGAAGGGGTTTTTGATGTCAATGTAGACAGAATTAAAAATACGTTTTCCCTCATTCAGAACAGAGAAGTATTGTATACTTTTCATAATGTGAAATCTGACGTCAACCTTTGTCCTGTTTTCGGTGTGTACGCTCAACTTTTAGCGGAAGTAAAACTTCAGATTATGAACTCTTATAACATGACTTCACGATTTCGCTAAAGTAATTTGCATTTTTGTACATTTTGGCAAAGTTTTTTTTAATTTATATAACTTGCTATATCTTTTCTGAAATTTCATTACATATTTTTCTTGTTGAGTGGTTTTTGTCATTCGATCAGTCATTTAGGGTGCCATATTTGAAAAAAAAAATATATTATCAAGATAAATCGAAATAGGATAAAAAAGATCAACCCAGGAAAATAATTGGAAAAAATAAATGAAAGTTTCATTTCATTTTAAAACTCCAAAAGAACATCAGATATTGCAAAATCACAAAGTTAATCTTCTGCTGTTACTTCGCTTGATTTGAATATGCCGACAAACGTCAATAACGATAAGAATTTGGGATAGCCAGACTTGATGCGCAATGTGAAAGTGATTTAAGGGTACTCACCCCCCCCTTTTCTCTATTCCGTTTCCCTATAGTTTAAATCATAAATGAATAAAGCCCAATGGAGAAGACTACTAATTTCAAGACCATTATCTTAGAAAAACAAAAGAAAAAGTCAACGCGTAATTTGGAAAGATTGGACAGGGAATGCTCGCAGTTACTGTAATCTTTCGGCTTGCTGAAAGAGCCTTATCTGCTGGACAAACACTGTAGCACCAAGAAAGAAAACTCAAATATATCACTTCTTGAAGGCTTTGGCAAAAAAAAGAGTCTGTATTTTTTTTTCAAAGCTCACCCTTTCTATGTATATCAAATGTAGTATGTGCTCAAGTAAAAGCTGTAAACACTAAGATGTTCGTTAATTCTGCTATTAGATTAAACAAACATACCTTTTTTAGTAATTGACATTTTTGTTTCAATTATACGTTAGAATTTTCATAAATTTCAGTTGGATTTTAAGTAAAATCCTAAGATTAATTTATTCCAATAAAATAGATTGTCTAACTAATACTGTGGTCGCACTTTTATTCGTGGACATCAATTTTCATGGTTTTCATAAATATCACTATTTCGTGGGTTCCTAAATTCGTGGTTTCGAATTTTGTGCATTAAAACTGAATGGAGAAACTGCATTTCTTCGGGATCCTAATTTCGTGTTTTAAGCCAACAACGAAGTCCAAAAAAAAAATGGAACCCCACAAACAATAATACATGTAGTACTTTCACAGTAGTTTATTTAACCATTTAGTAATTCAACCGGCATCGCTGCTATGAAAAAAAAACAGTTCTAGGTCCAATATACGTATATCTGTCAATCTGTCATCAGTGTACTTTATTTGTCAAATATCAGGTGGATGCAGTAAAATAGATCGCGTATTTTAGAAATACAAAGTCAGAAAGGCGATTGTTATGAGTTCGGGACTAGAAGCAGTCATTTGGCATTTTTCCTTTGTCACATTAGGAGAAGTGTTGCGTGTAATTTTGTGCTCTGTACAGCGAATACACTACCTTTTCCCGGAAACATTGTTTTTATGGACATTTATCAAATTATCTTGAGATTACATATTAAATAAAATAAATAAAAATTTCTCATAGATATGAAGTTTATCTCTGTAAAGCTATCTATTTTTTTCCTCTTATTTTGCAACTGCAGTCCTCGAAAATTTAGGTAAAAAATGAACGAAAAAAGAGACAAATCATTGATTGCAATTAAGCACTGTGATCCATAATTTTATTTTGCAAATTTCAGGTTTGTAGGATTTGGTCTTTAATTGTGTCATGGATGGAAACATTAGTGTTAAAGCTACAATTACACAACCGTTGGAGATATATAGTTTTTAAACGAGAACTAGTTGATTATGAAATTTCTAACATAGTGACTTGTCGAGTTTTTAAACATTTGAAAATATATTTAACAAGGTGTCAGAAATTTTGGATTGTGATCCGGATTTTTTTTTTTCAAATTTCATGTTTTAAGGATTAGGTCTTAAATTGTGTGGTTTGATAACAAACACCCATGGAATGGAAATATTAGTGTCAGTCTACAATTAAGGAACTATAGGAGATATATAGTTTCTACAACAAAAACTAGTCGATTATAAAATTTTCCATAATTATCGTGTTAAATAAATTTAACGTAAACAATTGAAAATTTATTTAACACGAAGAGAAAAAATATCATAGTTAACGGGAAAATGGTGCGCTAATTATATAATGTAAAACAACGATATTATGTTCCGAATAGATTAGGATGAGTTTTTCTCTCTCTCCAGATAAGAAATATTTTTATCACATTGGTCAGCGTTGGATAAAATTCAATTAACAATTTTTGTTTCTAGTTTCTAGTAGGCTTGCTAAACCATCAGCATTTTCAACAGAAATGTTTTGATTGAGCTTGATGGGGGTCTAACGATAAAATAAAATAGTTTCAACTGTTATTTGAAATACGTGTGTTTTTATGTCATCCCAGACGAGTCGGGGGTGACATGGTGCTATTCTACGTTTCTTCTGGTTATTATTATTATTATTATTATTATTCCACTTCCAATGATTTTTGTCCGAGCGATTATTTTGAAATGGCTGGACCAATTGATTTCAAACTTTGCATAAAGTTGAAACACCATCTGAAGTTCTATGCTGTGCATTTAAAATTTTCAAAATGGCCTCCATTTCCAAGATGGCCACCAAAATACGTCAAAATTTCAGCGTTGTCCGATCTCAACGAAAATTGATTTCTAGGTAGATTTTGAGGCTGCGAATAAGATGGAATCGTCAAATGGGGAGTCTGGGGTGCGACGGCTATTGCTTGCAATTGCAAATCTAGTTGTTTTTGTTTTATTATTTAAAAGATTCTATTTATGCTTTGTGTATTCAGTAGATTTGTAGGTCAACATTTATTATGTGTATATATGTTAAAAATTTTCAAAATAACCAAGTGTAGATTTTCAACAGATTGGTTACAAATATGGGTAGAATGATACTTTTTAGCTCACCTGGTCTAAAAGGCCATGTGAGCTATTGCCATCACTTGGCGTCCGTCGGCGTCCGTCCGTCGTCCGTCTGCCGTCCGTCCGTCCGTCGTAAACTTTTTCAAAAATCTTCTCCTCTGAAACCACTAGGTCAAATTTAATCAAACTTGGTCTGAATCATTACCAAGGTATCTAGATTCAAAATTGTGTTCGCTTAGTCCGAGGACCAAACAACATGGCTGCCGTTGCTAAAAATAGCACATAGGGGTAAATTGCTGTTTTTGGCAAATAACTCGAAAACCGTTACAGATATCAAAAATCTGACATGGGGTAAAAGTGATCAGCATGGTAAGATCTACCCTCATTGCAATTTTGAAGAAAATCTGATGACTAGTTTTGGAGTTATTGCCCTTTTTCCTGAAATTTTTCAAAATTTTAATGTTTTTAATTTTTTCTCAAAGAAACTATAGCAGATAGAGGTCAACTTCAAATTGCAAAAATGTTCAGCATATCAAGATCTACCCACCCTGAAATTTTGGAGAAAATTCAAAACCCGTTGTAGGAGTTATTGCCCTTTTTTCGCAGAATTTTTAAAATTTTCATATTATTTGTCTTTTATTTCCAAATCTAAAGAAGATGAAGGTTAAGTGTAAATTGATAAAATGTTTGCCATGCTGTGGTGACTTCAAAAGTGGTGTTGAAAATCGTTCAATGACCGCCATTTTCAAAATGGCTGCCAAAAAAAGGCGGGAGAATTCAACATTGTTCGATTTCAATGAAATTTGGTTTCCAAATAGATATTGATGTAGCGACTTCAAAACCGATATTAGAAAGTGTTCGTTGAATGCCATTTTCAAAAAGGCCACCAAAAAGGCGGGAAAATTCAACATTGTCCGATTTCAATGAAACTTGGTTTCCAAATAGGTATTGATGTTGCAACTTCAAAACCGATATTAGAAATTTTTTGTTAACTGCCATTTTCAAAATGGCCACCAAAAAAGGCGGGAAAATTCAACATTGTCCGATTTCAATGAAATTTGGTTTCCAAATAGGTATTGATGTTGCAACTCCAAACCGATATTAGAAATTGTTCGTTGAATGCCATTTTCAAAATAGCCGCCAAAAAGGCGGGAAAATTCAACATTTTCCGATTTCAATGAAATTTGGTTTCCAAATAGATATTGATGTTGCGACTTCAAAAACTTGACTGGGTTGCACAAACTTCAAGTAAAGTTAATTAACGTTTAAATTTTAAGTGTAAATTAATTTGGTTGAATTTGTTAAGGATTTAATCTACAATTAAAAGTTAAACGTCATTTAACTTTAATTGACGTTTGTGCAACCCAGTCCTGATGTTGAAAATTGGTCGTTGAAAGCCATTTTCAAAATGGCCGCCAAAAAAGGCGGGAAAATTGAACATTGTCCAATTTCAATGAAATTTGGTTTCCAAATAGATATTGATGTAGGGATGTGTTTCTTCACAATATAAGAAATATGTTTAATCTAGATTATAGAGGGGAACCACTGCCAAAATGGAAAGGGGGACTTTGAATGTTTTGATTTCAGCAATATGTATTATCTGAATTACAAGGGGAACCCCTGCCCAAATTTTTTTTTGTATGATGGTCTGAAATGGGTTGTAATGGATAGTGGGGCTTTAAATTACCATGGAAACTGCTGAATTTACGTGCCCAATTGGAATTATACTTGGTGACAACTGTCCATTGTCGGTACCTATCGAAGAATGTTTCTGATAAGTCCATATGTATTCCAAGATGGCCGCCAGCGGGGGACATAATTTAACTTTGGACCCGATGGGAAAAACATATTCAAAGACATTTTTCTATGAAACTTCTTGGTCAGTTGGAATCACAACTTGGTCACAATAGGCCTTTAATGGTCTTCTTAAAAAATTGTGTCTGACAAGTTTGCACCTCATCCAAGATGGCCACCAGCGGGGACTGTTGTTTAACATTGGACCCTATGGGGAAAACACATTCGAAGATTTTCTCCTTTGAAGCTTGTAGAAAATGATACACTTGAACATTTGGTTAATTTGGGCTGCAGTTTACGCCAGTCATGGACCAGGTGAGCTATACAGGCTCTTGAGAGCCTTTAGTTAGATTATGCCATTGTAAAAGTGGGAAGATTTTAAAATATAATGTTCATTCGAATGGTTTCAAATACTAAATTAAGCTTTTTTTATCCATTAAATTTTGTTCATAGATAATTTATCTTGAAACATATATGACCATAAAAATCAGTGGTATATGAGTTAAAAATACCCTCGTTCACTTGTCGGAAAATATGCGCAAAATTTTTTGGATAAATATATTTTTATCAGCTTCTCTGAAACTAATCTAGTAAAATATACCGGTTTTTTTTATTATTTTTTTTTTGGGGGGGGGGGGGATGTTGTATTTTTAAGGTCCTTTCCTCTCGGCAAGGTCCAAGCTTTAATTATGCAACAACGGAACATAATTCATCAAAATTTAGAGGAATTATATTTGGAAGTTCTCTGGCTTAAGGAGGTTCATTCCTCATGTTTCCGGATTGATGTAAGATTTACGGAATCCTTGGGTTTTATCCATTTAAAGCATTATAATTATTTGCGCATTGACCTCTTTTTTTCCTATAATTTCATTTTATACATCCTTATGAGAATTCTGTAAAAAAAACATTTATTATTTATTTCTATTTACACTCTATTTATTCTGTCACTCTCATGCATGGTCAAATCTTGCAAATGTTAATCCTATGAAAAATCAGAGGAGTTCAGTTTTCCACCAAATTTTTAATCACTTATATCTCTAAATCGAGATCAACAACCTTTATTTTTTGTTCACTTATTTTACTACTTTTTTAAATTTTCTACCACAAAATAATGTTTATTTCCAATCTGATTTATTTTTTTCAAATGGAGTAGCGAGCCCCCTTTAACTGCTCATTTTGTTTATATAAAAATATCAACATGGTGGCCAGTGAAGAAGAAAATTTTACTCTGTGAAAAATGCATTGAAAATCATGTCCTGAAGTAGTTCTTCAGTTGAAAAAAGCTTTTGTGGAATAAAATTCAGAAACTTGATTCCTGAGGTGCCCCTTCAAAGTGTAGTTTGACATAGGACTCTAAAGAAATTTATTGTCAAGGTACTATCAGTATGCTTAATATTAGTGAGTAAACTGATTCAGCTTGTTGAATTCACGCCCTGACTTTTTTATGAACTGAAGAATATCGACCAATCGTCAATTAAAAAGGAAATACAGTCGAACTTTAATGACTGAAACACCCAGGGACCTATGAAATAGTTTGAGCCATAGAGGTGTTCGAAAAGTGTTTTAATTCAAACGAAAGGTCCAAGAAGAATTCCAGACATTCACGGGGTTCGAGTTATTGCAGTTCGAGCCGTCGAAGTTCAGCTGTATATACCATATAACTAACGTCCCATTCGTGGGTATGTTCATTTCTTTGCAGCAAAAGACCTAAATCTCCTCATTTCACAGCCATTTTGTTATATTTTTCGTTGAACATGTAGTTTTAAAATAACAAAAAACCTTTTCTAAAAACTGCTGAGTAAGAGATTTACCCAACTTTTGTGACTTCGTATCTTCTGAACGATTATGGTCGTCACCAAGGGATCATATTTAAACCGTTTTTATAGACGAAGTCATTTAATTTATAGAATTCGATCTGGTCATCTGTTTCAAACATTGTTGTCATGTACACGATGAAATCGTAATTTAAACATCAGTCCTTGTAGAGCTATTGTATTTCCGTGATTTTACTTGTGTTACCGGACACTTTATTTCAAACTTTTTTGTGATACTATTATTCTAACGTCAATAAAACCTATAGCTACATAGACTTCTAAGACCCTTTAATATTAGAAAGAGTCTCATATAGATAGACAATAAAAGGATATGGAATAAATACACACGAGACAAAGTATCTACAACTAAAAAGAAGAACCAAGCAATGAAACAGCGCTTACATTGTTGTTCTTCATCTTGACATTACCATGTCGCATCATAATGTATCTATTTTCAATAACAGGCCAGTGACAAAGAAAAAAAAAGCAATGTTTGCAAATATTGCACTTTCGCGCCACTGATTCATTATTATTCAGCCCAACTGAAATTTAAAAGTAAAAAATATCAATCGTTGCTTGCTATAGATCGTGTATCTATAAATATTAAATCAGGAGACATAACTGTAACTGAATTTGTACTACCTTTAAATTATCTAATAACATTTTATTTTTTTATTACTGTCAAGAGAGTGTCTTCAACTAAGGATGGCTTATTGAAATTGTATACGTATGTGGAAACCCTCCCTGTCCTCTATTGAAACTGTTCGGTTGTATTTCACATAGATTATATTTTGCTCAGTCAAAAAAAAATATGGGCTTCAATAGCTTCTGAGAAGATTTAGACGGGATACAATGTTTAATTTTGAAACTAACTGGCAATCATGTTTTTGTTGAATTAAAGCAAAGAAAGCAATCTGCAATGAATTTTCATGCAAAAATAAATTGGTTTGAATATATTTCCAATGTAAAAAATATGTTCCATGGTGGAATCCATATTTTGTTTTTTCGGATAAAAAACGAAGTCAGAGTGAAGTAAAGAACTCGGTAAAGTATTGTCAAATATACAGCAGTTCTGTAGAGATGATATAAATGTAAGAGGCTGACAGCAGACATACGGACGACAGACAGGGTGCATAAAGTGACGTCAATGTCTCGCACTGACCCATTTGGTCAGGTGAGGTAAAAAGTCGGGACATGTTATTTGACGGACTGTCGAACGGACAGACTGATACATAAAGTATTCTCTCTTCACTTCGATCTAAGTGGAGAGAAAAATTATTAGTATAACAATGTAAAAGGCTAACGAAACGTTGACTTCTAGTAAAATATAATGATCTGAATAGACCAAACAAAATTATTTTTACACTTAATCGAAACATAAAAATTTTGCTTTGCTAAAAATATTATAACAATGTCTCCAATGTTAAACTTTGTTCTTGGCTATATATATCGGCTATGTTTTATTGTTGGATTAGAATCCTTTTTATTAAGGACCTTTAATGCAATCTTATAAAGTGGTAAAATTTGTTGCAGTTTTGATGGGATTATTTAAATACGGAAAGCTGATGCACAACAGACGGACAACAGCGGAGGTCACAAACTGATGATATTTGGTATTGCTTACCATTTGGATCAAGTGACATTGCCAAACGGAGGCTATAAATGTATTCTTTTCATTAGATGATAGGGGCATTATAAATTTTGTGTATTTATAATGACGTTGAAAATTACTAATAATACGTTGACTTCTAATAGACTTATCTGAACAGGTAAAAATTAATTTAAATTAAGAAGGAACACGAAAATCTTTAAACATTGAAGATTAAGGATCTATAATAATAACAAATGCAAAACAGTGGATAACAGGAAACATCTACAATGGCTGCAAATTACAATTAAATGCCACAATCTGCCAGGGAATTACACAGGAAAAACATAAATAAGACAAAAGGCAAACGTAAAAAACGATAGAAATTCATGACAGCCGGACTTGCTACCGGCACTAATAAAAGCCAGCGGTAGGGTGAAACCGGTTTATTGGTACCCAAACCTCCCGTTTATTTTTTGAAAAGTTATCATTCCTAGACAATATCTTTTTGTAACAAGATAATGATAATTCTTTTGGCGAGCTTAGTCCGTATAAAAAAAAACATCCTATAAATCTTTATCGGTAATTTACAAAATGGTAAATAGAATTCTGTAATAAAAAGGAATATTAAGCTGAAATTTCTATTTTTTATTGCATTCTATGATGGCGACAAGAAGAACTTGTACATAGCAACGCGCAAGGGTCGTTTTCACACTTACTCGATAATTTCATGATAATGTACATGACGGTGATGCTGACATTATCAGTCCATGTAGATCAAACGAAATTAAAATCCTTCTTTCCTTTTGTTTTTAAGAAAAATGTTTTGATTCGATTTGCATTGCCGTAATGGCCATATATAGGGATTTACATTACAGTTTACTTCTGTATTTTGTTATTTTTGCATGCCCCTTATGTGCTTTCCTACTAACTTGATGTTACTGTGATTAATCAGTTAAAAAAATAAGCAAAACAAAAATATTCTATAAGCATAAAACTTTTATTCTCAACACCGACATTTAAACTGAAAGAGACAGAACTTCCAAATATATATTAAGTATTCACATATCTATATATTTGATTATAAAATACCCCCACTTACCGCAATATATACATATAACTATATCCAATAAATCTTATTATTTTCCGCCGTGCGCGGTCCCGGCTTATGAATAGGCCCGCAGCATCCTCTGAGCTTGGAGTATGAGTCTTCCTAACAGAGGCCTGGCACCTGGATCGGTTTTCAGGGGCTCTGGCTACAGAGCTGCCGGGCGCGTCCCCAGTTGGTAAATAGGGGAATGCCCTGTCTATGCGGGGTAGTCAGGTCATAATACGGAAAGCCTGGCCGTGAACCATTGTAGCCAAACTGTATGGAGAAACGCCACGCTCCATGCGGTATAAAGACCCCTTCTATATTTCTCAAAAGAGAGCAGACGCACTGGGTGTCGGTTAGAAGGCTAAATTTCCTACCCCTACCCATTTCTCCCCTTTTCCAGTGGCAATCAAAAGTCGTTACCCCGGTTGTCCCTTCCACATTTATATCTTTCTTCTTTTACTTACAATTTTTTTTTTAATTGATTAACTTGTTCTCGTCCTGATATAGCTGAAATATTGCTCATTGGACGTTAAACTCTAACTAATCAATCAATCAATCTTATTATTTCTATGTGATGTTGTGTGTCTCTCAACTTGTTATGATCGAAAGTGACGTGGACAAATGACATCAGTCATATTCATTTTATACATTTTTAATAAATTCCAGAAAACATCACCGATTTTTTTCATATGATGCAGGTAAAATATATGCACTATGCATTAAAAGAAGATATCTTGGTAAAACCTGGAAATAAGCGGTGTTAAAATACCGAAAGAGTCAAGGCCTCATTTAAAATATATCTCATTTTCGGTAGTTTGTCACCTTTTTACATTTATTTTTGAAAAGGCAAAAGTTGAAAATTCCAAGATATAAGTTGAGATCAAAACAATACATAACTGAGAAAGACTGATATCATATAATACTGCAGTTAAATAAATTATACCTCGAAAATATTGGTTTAAGCTGGCTACAAACTGTGAAGTTTGGTACTGTACATACGTCTTTTAAACACAGGTTCACTACATGTTCCGTTGTGATAAATATGTACTTAGTTAAACACTAAAAAAAATAAGCGGCGCAAATGATAGAGAAAAATCGGTAAATAAGCAAAACGCCGATAGAATTACATATTAAAGATTAGTGTTTTGGCGAAATAAAGACCAAATCGGTTATAACAGAGACATTTAAATTAGGCCATGGGCTGAAATCACTTTCCGTGCACCCCCAACTTCCCATCTAGACCGATTTTTTTTCAGTCCTCCTATATCCCCTCTTCAAAATAAAACATGTTAACAAGAACATAACCTGCACGCATAGACAGTAAAGGGCAACTTTTATAGTACACCGCGAAAAATTCTTGAATTTTCGTTCTAGCCTAAGTTTCATCTTTTAAGCTCCATAATTATTTAATGATAGGTAATATGTAGTGAAATTTGGTACCAAATTAAAGTTAATTTTATATCCTTTACAATGAACTCAAATTTGGGCACTCTACGCCATTTTTATGATCTGGGGATGCAAAAATGTACCCCTCCCCTGCAAAAAAAATAGCGAAGATGACAATTTTAGGCTGTCAATTCCTTCCAGATAAACAACCCTCGTCATTTGATCTAGTTTTTATGCCTAACTTATCTGTTGTGATACAATGTTGGAAAATAAAACCATTAATGTCCATAAAATTTTGATTTTCGGTATAAATTTTTGGAAAAATGGGAATTTTCGGAATTTTCGATTTTTTCACAATTTCGACTTTCTGACTTTATGGTCGTAAAAATCTGAATATATATTTAATAATTGCCGATGTAATGATGATTTATGATATGTTAGCAACAAACCGTGTTCAAACATTTTAGTTTCAGACGTATTGTAGGTTCAGAAATGTGAAAATTAGCATCCCTCCCCCTAAAAATTAAGGGAAAATATGAAATATTCAGGCTCTAAATGATTAAAGAATAATGTTTTATTGGAATTCTAGTGTGCATTTCACTAAAGCTGACATGCAGAAGATCATTTAAGTAGATTTAAACTTTTTAAGAGGTGTCTTATGATTCTTCTGCTCAAAATTGTATGCAAAATGGGAATTTTCCGTTTTTCAGAATTTCTGCTGTTTTGACTTTGAGATGCAAATACTTCATGAAATTGATATACAACTTCAAAATGTTGATTAGATATCCTTTCATTATATCTAAGCCATAAGAAAATATGTTTTTATACATTTTTAGAATATCTACAGTCTCATAAATTACAAACATATAACCCCTTACCACAAATATTAAACACAATTTATTTCATTTTATTCAGATTGAAAAGCTTAAACATTGTATAAAGGTCCAATAACATATCATTTCAAATACCAAAATAAACAAAGACTCCCATATATCACAAATAAGATCATGTGTGTGGTTGATTGGCAGTTATACAACAATTAAACTTCGAATCTTGTAAAATTCCGAAATGCTGAAAAATCCCGTTTTCACGAAAATCGCCCAAAATATACAATTTTACCCATATTTTGGCGTTAAAATTGCATATTTCGATGTATAGAATGCATTTTTTAAAAGAAAGTAAAACATTAGTATGTTTTGTTCATATAAATGTACAGAAATACATATTCTTGGGATTTTTAATCATCATAATTTCCTGCGGAAGGGGTAAAATTTTCGGAATTTAGAGTCACATTGAACACTCGTTGTTCTTCTAAACATTGTTTTTTATATAACTTGTATATCGGTTAGAACAATGAATTGGAATATCTGCATATAGATCCTCCAGATTGGCCACATAACTATTTGAAAGTGAATTTTGGACAAATCTGAAATGCTGAAAATCCCCATTTTTCATCAATTCTGTACAAAATATTAAGTTTAAGCTGACAAGTGGGACTTAAAATGACAAATCTTGATAGAAATTACGCAAAATTGTTATATTCAATGCAGATTTTGTTTGTTTTGGTTCTTTTTGTGCGAATATAGTAAAAAATGACTATCATAGGGAAAATTAGTTGGGGTAGGGGTAGGTTTTTTGGTATTTAGAGTCACATTAAACACTCCTTGTTTTTTAAAACAGTGTTTTAAGACATCTTATGTATCGCTTAGAACAATTAAATGGCATAGTTGCAGATGAATCCTCCAGATTTGACATATATTACGATTTAACAATGAACTTTGGAGAAATCTGAAATGTTGAAAATTCCAATTTTTCATCAGTTTGGGCCAAATATTGAGTTTTAATCAACAAATGGCTGTAAAAATACCAAATCATGATGTAATTCATGCAACATTGTCGTATATAACACACATTTTGAGTGTTCTAGTTATTTTTATGCGAACTTGGACAAAAAATTGGCAATTTTAGGGAAAATTTGTTAGGGTAGGGGTAAGATTCTCTGTATTCAGAGTCACATTAAACACCCCTTGATATTCTAAACAATGTTTTAAGACAACTCATATATTGCTAAGATCACTTAATTGGCATATCTGCAGATATATCATCCAGATTTGCCATATATAACGGGTTAACAGTGAACTTTGGCCAAATCTGAAATGTTGAAAAATCCCATTTTTCATCAATTTCGGGCACAATGTTAAGTTTAAGTCAACAAATGGCTGTTAAATTACCAAATCGTGATATGATTCATACAACATTGTCGTATTCAACACACATTTTGGTTGTTTGACTTAATTTGTTGCGAACATGGAAAAAAAATTGACAATTTTAAGGAAAATTTGTTGGGGTAGGGGTAAGATTTTCGGTATTTTGAGTCGCATCAAACACTTGTTGTTTTTCTTAACAATGTTTTCAGACATCTAATGTATCGCTTAGAACAATAAATTGGCATATCTGCAGATATATCCTCCAGATTTTGCATATATATCGATTTAACAGTGACATTTGGGCAAACCTGAAATGTTGAAAATTCCCATTTTTCATCAATTTCAGGCAAAATATTGAGTTTAAGTCAACAAATGGCTGTAGAATACGAAATTTATGGCATAATTTATGAAACAGTGTCATATACATCACACATTTTGCTCGTTCGAGTTAATTTTTTGCGAACATAGACAAAAAATTGACAATTTTAGGGAAAATCTGTTGGGGTAGGGGTAAGATTTTCGGTATTTTGAGTCACATCAAACACTTCTTGTTTTTCTAAACAATGTTTTCAGACATCTAATGTATCGCTTAGAACAATAAATTGGCATTTCTGCAGATATATCCTCCAGATTTGGAATATTTAACGATTTAACAGTGAAAATTGGGCAAATCTGAAATGTTGAAAATTACCATTTTTCATCAATTTCAGGCAAAATATAGAGTTTAAGTCAACAAATGGCTGTTGAAATAAGAAATCATGGTATAATTGATGAAACATTGTCATATACATCACACATTTTGCGTGTTATGGTTATTTTTATGCGAACATAGACAAAAAATTGACAATTTTACAGTAAATTTGTTGGGGTAGGGGTACGTTTTCTTGATGTATGATGTTTAAATTACATAAGAATGGCCATTATTTGTAATAGTTGTAAAGCTAATATAATGAGCTTTCATTTGATACCTACTTTAAATGATATTTGTTTACTGAAAAGTAATATTGGGCAAAAGAATGACAAAACTTAGTCACCTGAATAGGTTTTCAGGGGCTTTGGCTACAGAGCTGCCGGGCGCGTCCCCAGGTGGTGGATAGGGGAATGCCCTGTCTTTGCGGGGTAGTCAGGTCATAATACGGAAAGCCTGACCGCGAACCATTGTAGCCAAACTGTGTGGAGAAACGCCACGCTCCATGCAGTATAAAGACCCCTTCTATATTTCTCTAAAGAGAGCAGACGCACTGGGTGTCGTATAGAAGGCTAAATTTCCTGCCCCTACCCATTTCTCCCCTTTTCCAGTGGCAATCAAAAGTCGTTGCCCCGGTTGTCCCTTCCACCTTTATTTCTTTCTTCTTTTACTTACAATTTGTTTTGAATTGATTAACTTGTTCTCGTCCTGATATAGCTGAAATATTGCTCATTGGACGTTAAACTCTAACTAACCAATCAAAATCGAAAATATTCAAAGATCCATCTATTTGGTCTATTTGAAAATAAAACTTTGGTCATTAAAAATATGTTAATATTATGTCAACATGTTTTATAGTCAAGAAAATAGATTGAAAAACAAAAAACAATTTTCAGAATTGGGAATCGAGATGCACTTCGGGTTCTTTAGACCATCAAACTTACGCAATTTCAATGAAAATATCTAAATTTTCCTCAATATTTCATAGGGGTAGGGGTACGTTTAATGGCGCTATGGAACGTATTTGGCATAGAAATTGTAAAAAAATTGGGTTCTTTGTAAAGCTCATACAATAAGCAATCATTTGATTAATCGTTTTTATAACTGGTAAGCATTTGGTCAACATTTTGAAGCAACTGAAAGAAAAATTTGAACGAAAAACAAAATTTTCCAAAATTTCGGTAGGTGGGTCTAAAAATGGGCCCTGTTCCACCAGTGCGTGCAGGTTATGCTCGTGTTAACATGTTTTATTTTGAAGAGGGGGTGTATGCAGACTTAAAAAAATGGGTGGAATTAGGAAGTGGGGGGGGGGCACGGGGGGTTATTCCATCCCATGGACTAATATGATATAATGTGAAAATATGAATTTTTTTTTGTGGTTTAATTTTACTTTTAAGTAAATGAGTAAATTGAGTACCTACTTCTTTAGGCAACATTCATGTACTTCCCTATCTTCCTCCATTCAAAGTGCCACTTAATAACCAAAACTCTTTTTCTTTCAACAATACTAGTTGTATATCTTTCATGGTCCAAAAGGAATGAATTAAAATTATTTCGATTAAACATTCGTAACATGATAAGAACAAAACCCCGAGTGATATGAAAAAAGTTTCATGACTAAAACAGGGTCTTTCATTCAGTGCTAAAATTCCAGAGTCCGGAAAAAGAGGTCAGACAAGGTAAAGGAAGATCAGAGAAAGGGACAAGAAAAAGGAGAGGGACAGGAGAAAGGGGCAAAACATTTGGTAAATTATAACCTGAAATACGTGTAAAAGCTGACAGAGAACAAATAACCTAATAGGACCTTAAGAGAAAAAGGAACATAAAGGAAAAGAACGGAAAACTGAGAGAAAGGATGGATTGAAGGGATAAAGAAGAGAGGGGACAGGATAATTTGAAGAAACAAACCTGTGTGCCCCTTCATTAATCAAATCTTTTATGACATATTATAAAATTAAAAATAGTAATGATGGATTACATGATACCCCGCCACGTTTCACAAAATTTCGAAGTATCAAGGGGCATAACTCCAGAACCCCTTGGACCTCTGAACCCATATTCGAACTCGACCTGTGTTTTGTGGTGAACAAGCTACATACCAAGTTTGAAGACTGTATGTTGTTCCGTTCAAAAGTTATCAGTCTGAAACCTTCGGGGGACGGACGGACGGACGGACGGACGAACGGACGGACAGACGGACGGACGGACGGACGGACACACGACTGAGGGTATCACATAATACCACGCCACTAAGTGTGGCGGGGTATAAAAATGAAATTATGTTCAATAAAGGAAGAACCAATATCATTATCGTATTATAATACTTTACACAAATTGTTTTAAATTTGGTAAATAAAAACAATAGCGATGAAAAAAATGATTTTTTTGTATATATTGATGATTTTTTTATATATATTGATAAAAAAGTTTCTACTTTAGTGAAATAAACGTTTTCTGACCAACTTAGTGTCAGTGTAGATAGTTTTTAAGTAAATGCAAATGAGACAAAGTCTTTACAAAAACATGGTAAACCTAGAAATGGAACAACGCTTTTATTGTTGTTTTATTTATTTTCAATGTATATATTTTCCAACTTTGAAATAGATGCAAGATTGAGGAGCAAAATCATACATCACAAAAGTCTCTCTCCTGAATAAACAATGTTTCATCTTAAGTTTATAAAGATACTGTATATACCTAACTCGACAACTGATGTTTATGTATTTATACTTGTGTCACACTGCGCCAAGACCATGAATACCTCACTACGACCTGCAAGATTTTAAGGTCGTGGAGAGGTGGTACATTCTGCAAATTTCTGACATTCCTACGATGTAACATCGACCAAACTACGATCATACAACGAACCGACTACGAACTCATTACGACCTAGCGACTTCACCATTTACTCCTTACAGCGATCTTTCCACGACTATCCCGACTGAATCAAGACCTTACTACGCTTCCATCACGACGAAACCACGATTCTATCACGACGATACTAGATCTTACTACGATTCTACGATGATGTCATCACAAGCTTGACCACAATTGATATAAATACTATGCAACAATTTATCCATTTTCTTAAAATATCACTGATTGCAACAACATTCAACTCAAATCGTCAAATCTGTGAGAGGACGTGGTAGGGGAGAGTCATTTTAAAGGCATTTTACAGTAATATCTCAGATAAATCGCGATGTATATAACCGAAGTTTTGTTTCTGATATGATAACTATTGACGATAACAATGGACGAACCCACTTTTGGGCGCGTCTATTATTTGAGACAATATTTGAAGTTCAGAAACAAAACTTCTATCATTCTTTTTTTTCGGTAAATCATTTGATAGAACGAATTTTGAAATCGGAAAATTGACTATTAACTAGTAAACAAAATACGATCCTAACGGGATTTTCTGTTCTGTTCTGTTCAAGTAACTTCCTCCTCTGCCAGGAGAACCGTCAACTATATAAATAAGTTATATACGACGTGAAGAGGAACATTTAACAGATATGCACCTTGCATTTTAATGTGAGCATTGCCCTCCCCAGTTCCCTAGCCTTAACGCAGGTTAACTTACCTGGAGTTCACGTGGACATATGAACACTAAAGACCTATATACATACCACTCACTGCCATCTACGGGTGAGAAAAAAATATGTACAAAAGCACATTAATATATACAAAGAACTCTCTGTGGAAGCCCCCCACAATAAAAAGGCAGAATAGGAAACGGTCAGGACAATTAACACTATCAAAACCGGCGCCGTTAAATGCTCAGTTGTATTGAAGGTGGAGGAAAGCGGAAAAATCAACAAAATGATTTCCGAAAGAAACCACCGAACTGTCAGGAGAAAAACCAGAACCCACAGACATCATGTAAATGAGAGGTCTGTTCGACATGCCATAACATAAACCAAAATGGCGGACGACTGACAGTCCCACGTTTCCCAACTCCGTGATGTTAGACATCAAGAAAACAATAATTAAATCCAAAGAGATGCAAATATGCATAATCCAGTGTTAAAATCAAGAATTTAACAAAAACACTAAACAAATTTTACATCCAAATCAGTTTAACACTCAGAATTTGGAGAGCCGAAACACAGCGTTCGACCTGCACGGAGGCGGGAAATTATTTTCTTTTACATTGATGTGCTGGTCTAACATACTTTTTGCCAATATCTTTTCGTATTCAGGCAGTGAAAATATTTGCCTTACGAGATCAAAGAAATTTCATACAAATTATTCATAAACTGCTTTCTTCTTCGTTTTCTCAATAGTACATAAATATAATAAATCAAACTTTATTAAAAATGCCTTTTTATGCCCTATAGGGTTGACGCAATAAACACAAACCCAATTGCATTAAAAATGCATTAAACTTATGCAGTCCAGAAGTCCGGTTTCCTTGACCTATGGAAGATGGTTGCTTTGTCTGTGAGGTTGATTTATTGGATCACGAACGCCTGCAAAAAAAGATTTTGGTTTCGTATCCCAATGTTTACAGACGATTGATCATTTTCATTATGGAATGGTAATTGGATGATCGCGCTGAAGTTGCGATAAAGTCGGCATTAACTCGTACTTGGATCTTATATATCATAGTTCAATTGTGCTGTTATGGTGGCAGGAACGCGATATGTCGTAGTAGAATCGGAATGGTCTTCACGTATTATTGTAGTAGAATCGGAATGGTCGTAATATGATCGCAGTTCAGTCTTCTCAATTGGAATCCCACGATCCTACTACGATACTACCATGAAAACCTTACCACGATCCTATCAGGACTCCACTGCGACCTTTATACGACCAACCTCGACCACGACTGCACTACGATTTTGTTAGCATGTTTAAAGTTGTTCCACCACCATCACAACCTTGAAGAACTTTCTACGATACCTCTACGAACATACTACGACGACCCCGATCCTAATCATTTTTCTCAGTCGTAGTGCGTTCCTGGCCTAGTGTGATGGGGGTATAATGGTGGTTTACACTGTCGATCAATGAAACTCGACCAATGAATATACATGAATAGTCATCAATCGTCACATTGATCTTCAACGATCGATATCGGTCTACTAACCAACTCGGGACGATCTATCAAACTCTGCTTAACTCGAGTTGTGTTCCCGAATATTTTTGACATGTCGATCGGATCTTTGTCGGGGTAGTCGTGAAGGGATCGGCATTGGTCGAGTTTCAAATTTTAAGCCGATTATGCCGATTTCTACCCGACATCAACTCAATCGCTTCTCGATTTATGCCGAGTTGCCTGCAGATCAACTCGAATGATACCAGATCATTACTTAACTTACACGATTCATTCTTTTTTTCTATACAAGATCTACCCGACCCGATATTTTCCCGACCTCTATCAGACCATTACTCGACTACTGAAGACCTTTACTCGATTAAACAGGACGGTGTCTGTTTCACAATAGTATTACAAGAGGCTTTCAAGAGCTTCAGTCGTTCACTTAGGGCATGACCCCAAAAATATTACCAAACAACAAATTATTATTACCACGTTTGATTTCAACTGTCTGCTATCCATGTCCTGAATCATCACCAAACTGTGATGATCACATTTTGCTGGCAAGCATCTTTGGCATAATGTAAATATGTTGGGTACTGATTTGGAAGGGGACTATTGTTATCAACTTTCGTCCAGTTGGCAGTTGAAGTAGTTTCAGATAAGAAGATCCAAGTACAGTCCAGTGTTAGTCTATGTTCCCCGCTGTGCTAACTTGATTTGCATTCAGATATAATTGATAGTATTTTGAAAGGGTAACATCCAAAGACTGTTGTTTACAATTTTAAATGGCTCTAAATGGCTAAATGATTTCAAGAGATTGTTTCAAATATGTTCCCAGCTCAGACCGTTTTGGATTAGAGAACGATATGTGACACGAGTGGACTTTCGTACTAAGTTTCTTTCCAACGGGCTAAGAGGTTTCTTAGGCAATATTCGAATCAGTTTTCAATAAGATCCATTTTTAAACTGTATTCCCAGTTGGAAGAAATTTTGGATGAGCTATATTTTTTTTTAAAATTGAACCAACCGAGGTTTATAATTTTGATTCCACTTGCCTCAGCAATTTCTGAAAAGATATTGTAATGAAAAATTATTAAGCATCTGACGCATATTGATAGAAAAAGCTCAACAAGGTATATTAGGTGAGCTAAAATGGGTCTTGTAAAAATGAGTATCTCCAGATCTTGCATGCTACTTGTAGAATCTAATGCTGCCGTGCAGCACAGGTGCTTGGGGACAGGATAGTACATTGATAGTAATATAGGAAATTGAAGATATATATATATGGACAGTACAAGGGTTGTCCCAAAAGTTTTAGGACAAGTACTAATAAAAGCAAAAACAACGTCTCATGTCTATTCTTTTCTGGTATTTGTGATCTGCAACAAAAACCTACATACTATATATATGTAACCCCGAAATTTTTCATTTGATATCGAAATAATGACTTCATATTTGAAACAGAGATTGGGACCCGGAGCTTGACAAAAATACCTTGTAATGCGCATAATGCCGTTTTTAAATTGGTCATGTTTTCTAAAAAAAATCCCACAAAAAATTTCCCGATAATTATACTATGACTTAGATAAAATTAATGACTTTACACATGCCAAATTTCAAAAATTTAAGTCTTGATATGGCAGACATGTCCAGCTTCGAAGACCGTGAGATGGGAAACGCATTTCTGAAATATGAAAGTTCTTTGGAAAATGTGGAGCAGAGACCTGTTATAAAGTTTGCGTGAACATAAGAAAAAACACCTACAGAAAGAAACGACTTTATTTGGCTGCTAATTTGAACTATGTAATCCTACATCAGGACAATGCCCCTGTGCAAACAACGCAAAAAATTAAAGTTGAGATCGATTTACTTTAATTTTAGTGTTTCAAACACCCTCCGTATAGTCCAGACCTAGCACCAATGAACTTTGCCGTATATCCATGTATCAAATAATTTTTCCGTGGACAGCAGTTTGACGACTTACCCGATCTTAGGTTTGCAGTGATGAACATAATTTTACAAATGAAAAGTGAACAATATGACAAAATATTCGATGAATGGTTAAAAAGATGCAAAAAATGTGTTGAGTTGAATGAAAACTATAACGAGAAAAATTAACGTTGACGTCATTTTAACGTATTTCGAAGCTCCACTGGAAAGTTGTTATAGTATTTTAAAATGTTGGAAATGTAATTGAAAAACCTTATTATCTGATGAAATTTTGGAGATTGACTCATCAGATAATGTAAGTATTCATAGCCTTGTTTCATTATATTCTGATATATATATCCATTTTTACGCAGACCGTCCTAAAACTTTAGGGACAACCCTCGTACATGTGTGTATTATCTTCATGTTTTATGTACTTCATTGTAAGGGTACTCGTCTTGACAAGTTTGACTTTTTTCTAGTTTGATTTTTACTGTGGGTCTTTTTGTGTATTTATTTTTTAGCCATTCACCACACATAGGGGGATGTTTTGGAACCAAGAAAACGAGTTTAATCCCACCGCAATTTTTTCGCCTGTCCAAAATCAGGAATATGTTGGTCATTGGTTTGTCCTTGTATTCTTATGGAATTTTAGTTTCTTGATATTTGGGTTATTGGATGTGGTTTGTTTCCATTGATTTATTCACTTTTTACCTTTTTGGGCCATTTAGGGCTTGCTATATGGTGTGAGGTTCCTCACTGTGTTGAAGACCGTACGGTGACCCCCAGATGCTTTGTTTTGGATCGTTTTAACCTGGATATGGGATGTTGTCTCCTTGACATTTATCCCATTTCCTTTCTTTTTCATAGTTATATAAGTACAAAATAAATGACAAATATTGAAAAATGGAGAAAAATATTATACAAAGGGGAGGGCTATATGTGCCCAATACAGGGTCCTAGGGTCATAGGAATTCCTGTGGGTACCAATTGTGCACCGCTTATAGCAGACCTCTTTTTGAACTGCTACGAATCTCAGTTTATGACCAACATCAGCGAAGACCCATCTAAACATCATTTAATTGAAAAGTTTAACAACACTTTCCGATATTTGTATGATATTTTAACTTTGAATAATGACTTCAATACGTATTATAAGGACATCTATCCTAAAAACCTTACTTTGAATAAAGCCAATTCTAATTATCACCATTGTCCGTTCTTAGACATCAATTTTTATATAACGAATGGTAAATTAGATACTAAAATTTATGATAAAAGGGACGATTTTTCTTTTCCCATAGTTAATTATCCATTTCTGGATGGCAATGTTCCATTAGCGACATCATATGGTGTTTACATATCTCAATTTGGTCGATTTGCTCGAGTATGTAATAACGCTTGCGATAATTAATGAAAGGAATCTTTTCATAACTGAAAAACTATTACATCAGGGTTTTCGTTATCATAAACTAGTTAAAACCTTTACTAAATTTATCATCGATATAAAGACGAAGTTCATAATACAATGCAACCTGTAAACATCTAATCAAAGCTGGTATTTCACATCCCTTTTTTACGGTAATGTTTTACATAATAGTAAGAAATACTTAAACTCGCCTAACAAACTTATAAAACCTTTAAATCGTCCAATTCATAAGGGTTATAATTACGGTATTGTCGTTAACTTCTTACGTATGGCCTGCTTTGGTATTAACATTGATTTTTTGATAGGGTCTTTGCATTTTAACTAAACATATTCTAAATTTCTAAAATCAGAATTAAATGGACATGGGTTATGTATTCCGGTATATGCATGAAACCATTATGCTAAACTCCTCACGGGAAGGGATCTTGGTGGAAGCTGTATACTGAGGGTACATAACTTAACTTGTCAGTTGGTAATGAGTCTGGAGCTGGCATGGAAGTTTACTGCTAGTAGTCTCTTACGATTTCATGTTTTTGTCCGTATATTTAGTTCTTTCAGTTTCATTTTTCACAATTGAATCAGTCCTGTTACCAACTGAATTTTACTGTTTTTACGATTGTTTTTTTTTATTATTATTATTATTTATCACATTGGCTTTAGGGGGAAGGTTTGGGCCCAATAAAACTAGTTTAACCCCGCCGCAGCAGGTTTGCGCCTGTCCTAAGTCAGGAAATTTATTGAGCCTTTGTGTATTTTTTTACGGAAGGATATGGAGTAAATGAATATGAGACCATAACACATATGTCAACTCCATCTGCAATTATTTCAGTGAGCTGTTTGTGTGTCTTGTCTGTTTTCACTTTAGTTTACTTTTTGTCTATAGGAGTCCAGGATGATGTTTATTTCGCTGAACTTGATTACTCTTTATTTAGAGGCCGACTCCGACCTGCCGTTGGGTGTGGGGTTTCCTCACCGTTCATTGAAGATCTTATGGTGGCTTTAAGTTGTTATTACTCCCCTTTGGGTCGTTGTCTCTTTGACATAACCCCCGTTTCCCTTCTTTTTCTATCCTGTTCTCAGCTACCTGTGCCGAGCAGGAGCGAAAAGTAAATTGACCGGTTGTTCTGGTATAATGTAAAAGAATGAATCAACGATGCCTCAAATTGACACACTCCGGAAACAGATTCACAATCAGTAAATACATGAATTCAAGAATCAGATGTTTTCTTGCGAGAAACAAGTTGATACTCTTATAACATGGAATGTTTCAGTTCAAATTAGATAGTATAAGACAAAGACGATTTTAACATTTGTATTACATGTACTAGAAGATACATACAGATTTCTTTCAGGATATTTGCTCAGGGCAAATGATGTACCAAATGAACACTGATCCACCTTTCGAATAAAACCTTTCTATAGAAACCAGGTAATACTGATATTAATGTAATCATGTTTCAATCGCTGCCTAAGTTTGTCTTTTGTTCTCAGTAGTTTTATTTGTATTTTTGTTATTCAGTTCCCTGGTGGAATATGGCATGTGATTGTAACTTTCGGCTGATGTACATGTGTTTCCTGTTATTTTCTCTTCATCAGTTTAGTTTAGTCCTACATGTATTGACAGGAAAATTATTTAGTCGCATTCTAACATATGATGTGGAAGATGACCTGCTAATATGTTAACGCGAAAATGTGTACCATTTTCTATTACCTAGCCCATTCTTCGCACCTTTTGCATCAGATTCTTTAGTTCCATTACAGTAATTATTCTTTCTTAAAACCTCAGGTCACTCGGGCCACAAATATAGCTTCTCTACCACTATGCTGAACCGTTTCCTGAATTTAACATTTTATCTATTTTTATACGAACAGGTCAAAACTAGAGCACACTCGATTATTACACGATCTTTTCACGACCAGGTCTAGTTAATTATATACAAATCGGGTTATGATCTGGCTCCATCTGACAAAGTCTGACTGGTCGAATGGAAGTCGGGTATAAGTCGTATGTAAATCGTGATGGAATTGAGAATAATCGAGTATTAGTCGGGTATAATCAGGAACAGGTCGAGTTGGCGTCGTGAGGTAGCTCACTTAATGAATTAATCGGGAAGATATAGCATAGTTGGATTGGTCGAGTTGATCTGATTGGCAGAGTAAACCTAGCATAAGAGGGCGACATAAATTTACCATATAGTTATAACTTCATCGGAGCATTGATGTCAATTTACTCACGTTGTGTGTGCAAAAAATGTAAAATTATTATTATTGTTAATTTCTTGTCATGAAAATCAGGTCATTTTTTTTTCTTTTGTGAGAATCATTGTTCATACACATTTCCTACCAAAAAATCAAGTTCTTTTCACGGAACTATAAGGCAAGAATTGTCATTTTCAAGAAATTACATTTTCATGTTGAGGGCATAGAACCGATTCAATAAATCAGTCCCCATCGTGGGTTTGTGACGTGTATATCTTTTGTCAGCTTCTGCGTTAGAGAAAACACAATGTCATCAAATGTGGATGGAAACAGACAAATATTTGTATACATTCATACACAATGTAGGACTTTGTCTTGTTTTCACAAAGGAACTGTTAGTTATTGATATGGAAGTAAACGTTGAATCAGTCACAACATCACTGCGTTTGATTGGTCAAGAAGTCAGGTAGGGACAAATGTATTGATCGACCCCTTTTTACTCTTTGGGGATGTGATTTTAGACTTTCTGGTTATAACCTTCATGTTTTATTTCTTCACTGGTTTTATTTTCATAAATTTGATTTTTCTATGTACATCGTCCTCAGAAATTTAAATGCAGCCAAAAAAAAATCTTTTGATTAAAATGAAGTTTCCAAGGACATTTAAGAACGTTATCCGAATTCCAAGTACTTTCGGTATAGATTTCCAACTTTCATTTTCAATTTCCTTCAAGGGTTTCAAGCATCTTTACAATGAATATTTGTATCTAAATATGATCTATTCATTTCCGATTAAACATTTTCACACGAGAACATAGGTTTAAATTAGAGGATGACATACCCCCGCGCAAGATTGAATCAGATTGCTTTTTTTAGTAATATTTGTGTCTGTAAGACACATATGATGCCCCCACTTAACACATGTTATTCTAGGTTGCACAGATAAACAATGTACCCTCTGTTACTAAATAACCAAAAAATTTAAAGTTTAACAATGTATATTTTTGAATAAAAGAAGAACCAAATCAAAATACACACCACATGCAATATAGGCACAAATGAACTGCAAAATAAAAGCTTCCTTGCATCAAAATTGTAGGAGGAGATGTGCGGAGAATCTGTGTACCCTCTATTAATAATTCACCCACTAATTGACTAAGTTCAACAATGTGTATTTTACCAGAAAATGCATCAAAATCAAAATCCTTCCCACATGCACATCTTCAATATAAGTACAAATTATCTGCAAAATAAAAACTTTCTAGCATAATAACTGTAGGAGGAGTTGCGCGGACAAACCATGAATGACGGACGGAATGACGGACGGACGGAAGGACGGACGGACGGACGGACGGACAGGGGTGAAACTTATCGTCGCGGGGGGCATAAAAACATCTGGCTCTGTCTTCTCATTTAGAGAACATAAAGATGAAATGAAATCGAAAATATATAAAACATATACATAGTATAGGTATAATGAATAATTGTCACAAAAACAGGAGAAAGAACTCAAAATAACCAGCTAGAAATTTCCAATTTTGTTTACAAATATATCGGCAAAAAGGACGAAAGTGGAAATTCAACAAATCAAAAATTCAAAATCGCGCAAACTCATATTCAACTTGAATTGAGACATCATTGCAAAGAAAGGACAAATAAACAAACAAGAGGCTCTCAAGAGCCTGTGTCGCTCACCTGGACCATGGCCAATACATAACTACAAATAAATTTATATGCTAAAGGGTGTCATTTTCAAACTATGTAAATAAATATTTATGTTATATGATCCAACTTTAATTAACTATTTTCCCTATTGCATGCCATCTTGGATAAGGGATGGATCTACAGGACACAATTTTAAAGAAAATTAAGTGAAATTGTGCCAAAGTTTATTTCCAACTGGCCAAATGGTTTTAAAGAAGAAGATCATTGAATGTACTCCTATATTAAACTATGCTTCCCATTGGTAGCCAATTTGCATAAGGTGCAGACTTGAAGGACATCTGTTTTGAAGGGGCCATCAAAGATACATTGTGACTAGCCAAGTTGTTTCAAATAAAAAAATCTTTGTATGCTCTTTCCATACAGTCGAGTAATAAATTAAGTTCCCCGCAGATGGCAATGACATTTAGGCATAAAAGTCACATTACATATATCTATTATAGTCAGCACCTCATAAGCATCATTAATGTCCAGTTCTGTTCATATCCATTCAGAGGTTTTCAAGGCTCACTTAAGGTTTTATTGAATAAAATTATTAGCATTAAGCAGTCTATGAAGCTGAAATAATACTTCAACGTTCATGTCAGCAGAGGTTTTAGTGATTAAACAATAAAATCCCTGTAAGACACAATATATTTATATAGGAAGATCATTATCACATGAAATAAGGTAAAGATTAAGAAAGTATTTTTGCAATAAATTGTAGAAATTTGCACAAAAACACTGTTTTTGCTCTAAATTATAGAAGAAATAATTTTCTTAATGAAGTGATAGCAGGAAATTTCTCTAAAGCTTAAAAGAGAAAAGTTAACCAAAGAAGATTTGAACACAGAATTTAAAGGGAAATTACCAATTAACCATATGGCATTGTGGGAAAATGGTGAAAAACGGCCAATAAATTATACACAGGCCTTTGGATTTTCTTTAAAATTTCAGAGTATGTAGATCTTGAAATGCTGACCATTTTCTAATTTACACTTCACCTCTATATGTTACAGTTTTTGAAAAAAGAAATAAAATATACACAAATTTTGAAAAATTTACGTAATAAGGGCTATAACTCTCTGACGGGTTTTCCGATTTTCTTCAAAATTGCAGAGCACATAGATCTTGGCATTTTGAACAATTTTACTCCGTCAGATTTTTGATATCTGCAACGGTTTTTGAGTTATTTGCCAAAAACAGCAATTTAGCCCTATGTTCTATTTTTAGTAACAGCAGCCATGTTGTTTGGTTTTCAGACTCCTCGGATATAATTTTAAAACTAAATAACCTGGTGGTGATCCAGGCCAAGTTTGGTTTAAATTGGCCCAGTAGTTTCAGAGGAGAAGATTTTTGAAAAACGTTAACGACGGAGGACGGACGCCAAGTGATGACAAAAGCCCACCCTGGCAAAGCCAGGTGAGCTAAAAATTAACAAGAATGCAACAACAAAAAAGCACCAGCAGTGTGATCCCGTGCAAAAAACATGAGGTATCATCAGGTGCCCCGGAAGGGTAAGTATGATCTGCTCCATGCGTGGCACCCGTCACTCAGCCAGTTAAATTATGATGTTGAAATATCTGTTAGGTTGCTGAATGATTATTGTCATTTTCTGTCCCGAACACAAAACCAATTAAAATCCATGGGGCATGTTACCTTTCTAACCCTCAAATAGCAACAAGGTGAAAGGTTGAAAAGCATTTGGTAAGTTTTCAGACACAAGGACAAATCTATACCACAAACATTATCCACGTCGACCAAACTAAAAAAAATGTGATATGAAAGAGAACACTGAAACAATAGCACTGACAGTTCAAACTTCCACTGAAAACCGAAAGCATCATCACGTGTTCCGGAAGGGTAAGCATGACCTTCACGCGAAACACCCGTCACACTGCCATTGAAAAGTTACAGTCGGAGTGTGTATCTCCGGTAATAAACTTTGGGTCTATCCAAAGATATTTATTCTTATCTATGAAATAAAAGCATTGTACATGTTGTAGCGGTTTGTCAAATCACGGTGACGACTGTAAAACTTCTGTAGTGAAAACTGCAACAGTAATTGAACATAACCTTCATGATTAAGTTTTTGAGACAGTATTTTCGTTCTTTTTACAAAATCGCTGCACAAACTACAGGCATGACAATAGAGAATGAATTGTGAAATGTATACGCCATATGCCGGGAAATTGGGAATATTAATGCTCAAAAACGGGAAAGTCGAAATCATCACGCTTGTTGTAAAGTTTTGTTTTCTGACGTCTAGATTTGTCAATGAAGAGGTATAAGTCCAGGTATGATGCTGATGATGGTGTAGCAGGTGTCTCTTTAATTTCGAAATCATATGGGTATAAAAGATGAAGGTAATGCTCAAATTGAGGATCGTTTAATAAAAGAACATCATCTATATAACGGAAACTGAAATTAAAGTACATCGCTAACTTATTGTCTTTTTCTGAACTAGCACTTGTATGAACCTACTTTATACGAATAACGTGTCGATTAAATTTCAAATCATCCATCTTCTAAACAATAGGAAATACTTAAGTAATAGATTAAGTACCATTTAAAGTTTATAGTTATTTCATGATTTGATAAGCCAAGGAAAACTAAGACAGGTAACAGTTTCAAAGTCATTAGCAGTATTGAGGGACTATTTTGTGTGTGTGTCCTGATGAAATACTGCTTTTGTTTATTTACTTAAACGATCTTATATTCAGATAAATCATGAAAACATAGTATTAAAGACCAAAAACTGAATTTTATACTAGGAAATGGAGAAAGACTTAACTTTTCACCTCGGCTTCAATATATAGTTTCTAACCTTCTCAAATAAAAATATTTTCAAGAGTTCGAGATTTCTAGAAATTAGAATTCTAAAATATGAATGCAAAACTATCGAATGTTCTATCTTTGTTTCATGTCAATAACAATAATTTGTAAACTATTCACATATTATTGTTGGTGTACTGAGCCGGACTCAGCGAGCATCACCTAGTCCGAGGGCCCAATTCAAAATAAAAACCAAGTGTTGATCTGTATTTTAATAAGCCGGTGAACAAATTGGTAAAAACCTGAAAAACACAATAATTAACAATCATAAGTTATGTGTCCAAAATAGTGAGAATTTATAGTCCATTTATGCTACCGTAATTATGAGTAAAATGTCAACATATTTAAATACACAATAATTTGCATAAATAAACACAAATATGCCGTTTGTCTATGTAATATTATACATAGAGTTCCGGTATAATCTCGGATAAATACAGTAGAAATGCTGTAACACATGGAATATGTGTTCCATGATTACATCTGGATGTATTTAAATGTCGCTAATTGCTTGCCATACATTCTATATTTATATGAATTATGCAACTGAATAACGGTTATTTATCTTCCTCTTCTAGACGGAAATAATACATAAAAACTTCGAAATACTCTGATGAAAGTTGTAACTAGAAAACACGAGGGGTCTTTATAAACATAAGTGGATGATATAAATCGGATAATGGTTTTTATGAAATAAAAACGATACGCTAGGCTATGGAATAGCCTTGGATAGAAAATTGCGTGTTTGATTGACAAGGGTGTGGTGGCTCATGATGTATTTGTATATTCGAATCAATACTTGAAGTAAGCTTTTCTCGGTACTTCTTTGTAATTTCTTCTATTGGTCTGCACATGTGATAAAACAGTCACTGATTCGACTGTCACTGATTCAAACCTCTCGTTTTTTTCCTACAGCAACTCATAGTAGTTTCGTGCTTTTTTTTCTTTTTTTTTTGCATTCTCTGTTCTCCTAGGGTGCTGCTTTTTTAATCTTTTATCCCTCTAGAGAGACAAACTTTATTAACTAAAATGTATACATGTATCGAAGCAGTGTATGAGTGGCCGTTCATGTCGTAATTGTGTTATTTCTAACGCACTACATTTTCTAACGGCTTACTTCAACGAAGTAGCGCGTTACTTTTGATAAGTAACGCGCTACTTGTCGAAAGTAACGTGTTACTTTTCAAAAGTAACGCGCTACTTTGTCGAAGTAAGCCGTTGGACAATGTAGCGCGTTACTTTGCAAAAGTAGCGCGCTACTTTCAATAAGTAATGTGTTACTTTTGTATGAGTGGCCGTACATGTCATTGGCGCGATATTCTATCGCGTTAGTAAAAATAACGCGTTATTTTGATAAAATATCGCGTTAATATGATAAAATAACGCGTTTTTTTCTGTCTTTTATCGCGTTAAGTCCAAAACTATCGCGTCATTGTGCAAAACTAACGCGATACTGTGATTAACCACAAATAACGCTTTATTTTATTTTTCTATCGCGTTAGTTTGGTAAAATAACGCGTTATTTCTTACTGCAATGGGTTGATTGCCATTCATGTCATTTACTATTTTCTATCGCGTTAGTAAAATAAACTAACGCGTTATTTTGTTAAACTATCGCGTTAATTGGTGAATCTATCGCGTTATTTGCTATACTAACGCGTTGCTTCTTCGTTTTATCGCGTAAGTTGCTCAAACTAACGCGTTAATATAAAGAATTAACGCGATACTTTTCAATTCAGAAATATCGCGTTGGAATTTTAAAATATCGCGTTAGATTGAATTTGTTATTATCCAATCAAAAGTCCCGTACTATCCGCGTCCTATGAAACAAGGGAGATAACAAATATCCAGTAGCAAAATTCCGAGAGATGTCTTTGGCGCAAATTCAGAGCTTGGTTAACCGAGCAAGAGAGAGAACAGCCCAGCTCCAGAAACTAGTGATGATGATTTTGTTTCTGGGTAATGCTTTTGATATTTGCATGACAGGCGTCGTTCGAGTTCGAGAATGAAAATAATATGAGGAAGGCACAGCCTTAAATACCATCGAAGAAATCCCAGTCATTTACCCAGCTTTACTACTATGCAGTATAGTGATTACTCGGGACGTTTGACAACAAGCGTGTTTTGAAAGTTTCAATAGCGAAATTTCTGTTTTGAGCTGTGATCAGCGTCTTACATCACAACTCGTTCGCTTTTTGCTAAGTACTTCCTCCAATTTGCACTACGATTTTGTCAACAGACAACAGGATGAAAATACCGTCTCAAAATATTTTATGTTGAACACAATTAAATGTAATATAGAGATAACCCTACTATATTTTAGGATCTGAATGGGGGGTCGTAGATTTGGTTTTCGTTTGCACAGAAACGTTGCTTTTGGTTCCGACGGTAAACCTTGGATTTTACCCCCTGAAAATCTTGACGCTATCCAATCAAAATAAGCGTTACATACATATAAGAATGAAATGTCTCTGTGTTAAACAAGGCGTTTTCGATCGTTACCATGATTAGACAGGTCACATCCGCGGAACCCCCTCTGGATGCACTAATGGATCATTACAATAAGATCGAGTGTTTATTATCGTATTGCCAAGTAAAGACAATGACAAAATCACACTTTTAATTTGGTCGGCTGACACTGAGTACCATTGATGAATATTTCATGTTTTCCAGGAGGGTCTGATGATTTGGAGGATTTACACTGCTCAGAGTGATTCAGTTTTGCGATGTTTTTGTTTATTTTTGTTTATTTGTGTTGTCTGTGTTATATTGTCTTCCGTGATTTAAACCTTTTTATTCAATAACTCGTCAGTCCTCCATTTCTCTCATTGCTTGTGTATTGTCTGTCACAGTATTCAAGCCTTGAGCCTCCTTTACTTAAGGCTCCTACTGTGTAATTTGACATCTAGGCATTGTAGCCGATCTATCGTGGTAAGGGTCGTAAAATGTCTCTAGCGACACTATAAATTTCAAATGTGGACTTTTAGTTTAGCTGCGACGTAATGTATCGGCTATAGCTCCGTAGGCTGTTTCTGTGGGTAAGAGATATATTAAGCGCCAATATTTGGTTAATAATATAGAGTAAGCCTATACTGGCATAGGCTCCTGCAACTTTGGGATTTGAATGCATGTATATTCCTTCAAACATACTTCCAGATCAAGTAGGTAATGTGATGCAGAGTATAATACTCGTTTCAAATAGATGCTTGAAAGGTTGTTCCTTGAGAAATATTGTTATCATTGGTAGTTTTCCTATTGTCACCATATGTTCTCTATAAGTAATGCATGTAAAGAATTATATTCTTTATTTGAAAACTTACGTGTATTTAATAATCATTATCATGTAATCTGAAGACTGCTATACTTGTCAAGCTCCTTCAAATAAAAGACCAGAGAAAACGGAAACTTGTTCATTTAAAAATGGTTGCCGCATAGAAAGAATTGGTTTCACCTAAGGTTGGTCAAGATAGATATTTCTGCGTTTACGAATATTCTGTAAGTGTTAAAATATTGAAAACATTTTTGTGAGTAATCAATATTCATGAGGCAATTTTTTCATTTACCAATCGAGTCAAAAGGTTGCCGGGCAAACGAACGTACCAGCCTACGACCAGGCAATTGATTTATAGAAAACGATTAATAATCATTTATTTCAAAACTTAAAAGGGTACCCATCCCAAACCGAATTATCTTTTTGGTGTGAATAGTATCAAACCGTCTCGAAGCTTTCTCAACTTGTATACTTTTCAAGTTTTGAAAAATTCCATACCAAAGGTTTGTCAACATTTTCAATGATCAAAGGAAAAAAAAATAAAAATCAAAGGGAATTTGAGCAAATTTGAAAAATAAGTGCTACATGTACGTCTTATGTGCAAGACTTAACAGCTCAACTCTACAATTTATAATTCAGCCTATATACAATTCATATTCAGCTTTAGCATATTATAATTCATGATTAAAATCCCCAACATATAAATCATGCTATACCACATGGCCTAAGTTTACTCAGTTAAGGGGACCCTGTCCTAGAGTCAGATAGGCCTACCATATCCTTAACCTAAACACTTACCACAGGACACTTACTCAAGCCCTATTCCTAACTTTAACCCTAATCCATGATCTTTACCATACGGGACCGACCATTTTACTTGAAAAGGGAGGGGGGCTATGGTTTAAAAAAAACACATTTTGGAGTTGATTTTTTTAGAAAAAAATTTTTGGCTGCCAAGATGATGAAAAAAAATTTTCTGAAGGAGGCTTTCTGCCCAAAAAAGTAATCTTTATTTTGAAAAAAAAAAATTTGCGCGGAAAAAATTTTATGTCAAGAAAAAAATATAACCCCCTTTCAGGTAAATGGTTGGTCCCTTACCAAAGCTTTCTGTAATAATTGTAAATGCAAAGAAATCACCGCCCTAGAGTAGTGGATCCCCTGAAGTAAATGTGAAGGCCGAGTGCATTGCAATTTCAACTCTGTTCTACGTAGTTGTTGGTCCTTGAACTGAAGTTTTACAATTTGCTGTGTAGAGTGAAGCAGACGCCAAGTTGTCTTCATTTGAGGATTGCCAATTTTCAGAATTACTTGAGCATTATGTTATTTAAAAGCATATGCCATTTCATTTTGAAAGTTTTCAATCAAAATATGACAGCATCACAAAAGGACAGTGTTCAAATAACAATGATTGAGGGAATTAGGAGATATTATTCATTTATTTTATCTGCATTGACTTCAAGGAAAGACATTATCTCATTCGTAATTTCATTTTCAGTTTATTTAAATTCAATTGAGGTATTTGATTTCACTGTGAGAGGCTTGGAGTGTCCTCGACACCCTCACCTCCATTGAATCTTTTTTTCGGATTGACTGCAGACTGCAGTCTGTTACGGAGGGTATAGTGCCAAAAAGACCATTTTGCTTCTTTTTTATTGACTTCTTAAAATTGTTTTCCGTGGTTCAAGGAGGCATTTCTCATAACAACAAACGTAATTTTTTGCCGGGTCATGAAGAGGCACTGATTAATCGATGATCTGACAAGTCAAAAGAAGTCAAAGTTGAAAGTTATAGAAGCTTATGTCTTGAAACTACAGGCACTTGTTTCTTGAAAAATGTCAGCCCCTCCCTCTCTTGGAAGGAGAGTGGGAGGGACTGACATTTTCAATGAAACAAGTTCCTGTGAAAAAAAAACAACTTCTAAACTGATGCACGGAAATGTCACGGTTCATCGTAAATGTCACCATGGCAGCACGAACTAGTTTCCGATTGAGCAGATTGCCGTTATGGTAACCTCGTGAAATGGCAAGGATACCAGAAGGGAATTTTTTGGCGTTGAAGTCCGTTGAAACACGAAACATATGATTTAAGTAATCGGAGAATTTTTTTACAATAGTTTTCGAGTTGTCTTGGTGACAAAAAGAAGAAAAATGACAGTTTTGCAAAAAAAAAATATAAGCAAACTGACTCTCGTTATGTTGAGAAATGAAATTAGCCAATGAATGAAGTTGATTTTGTCATGTGATCTTTTGGTCGTACAAAAAAGGCCACGTGACAGGCAGAAAAAAAATCGAAGGCACCAATATATATCTTTTAATGACATTCTTACCATAAGCTTCGCTGGCATATGAAATAATCAAATCAAATCATTGTCCTATTGTAGAAGATTCTGATGGATTTTGCTTAGTCCCCCGAACCACCTTAAAGGGGAATTTGTTCACTGATTTTTCATAGTTTTTGACTGAAGTTCTTAAACCTTCACATGAATCTGAAACCATGGTTTTTTATTATGTTTTTTTTTATAAATTACCACAAAGTACCTGTTTATTACTCCTTTTAACAAACTTAGCTGACATGTTGGTTGTTTCAATTAAAACTGAGTTAACGTCATCAACCATAGTATTAACATTATCAAATTCTTTATTCATAAAATTAGAGATTTTGGTTTTTCTATTTTCACATTGAATATTAAACTTAAACAACTCAATGGCTTGATTTGTCCAAATGAACTTGCCAGGCAAAGGAGCAAGATTAGATACTAGAATGGTACACTCTGTATTATAATAAGAAATTAAACCACATACAATAGGACAATGATTTGATTTGATTATTTCATATTTTCATTCTCGAACTCGAACGACGCCGGTCATGCAAATATCAAAGGCATTACCCAGAAACAAAATCATCATCACTAGTTTCTGGAGCTGGGGCTGTTCTCTCTCTCTTGCTCGGTTAACCAAGCTGTGAATTTGCGCCAAAGACATCACTCAGAATTTTGCTTTCGGATATTTGTTATCCCCCTTGTTTCATAGGACACGGAAAGTACGGGACTTTTGATAGGCTAATAACAAATTCAATCTAACGCGATATTTTACAATTCTAAGGCGATATTTCTGAATTGAAAAGTATCGCGTTGATTCTTTATATTAATTAACGCGTTAGTTTGAGCTACTAACGCCATAAAACGAAGAAGTAACGCGTTAGTATAGACAAATAACACTATAGATTCACCAATTAACGCGATAGTTGTACAAAATAACGCGTTAGTTTATTTTACTAACGCGATAGAAAATAGTAAATGACATGAACGGCCAATCAACCCAATGTAGTAAGAAATAACGCGTTATTTTACCAAACTAACGCGAAAGAAAAACAAAATAACGCGTTATTTGTGGTTTATCACAATATCGCGTTAGTTTTGCACAATGACGCGATAGTTTTGGACTTTAACGCGATAAAATGCAGAAATAACGCGTTATTTTATCATATTAACGCGATATTTTATCAAAACGCGTTATTTTTACTAACGCGATAGAATATCGCGCCAATGATATGAACGGCCACTCATACTTTTGTAGAATGATATTTACAATTCAACCAATCAGATAGATTGTACTTATTGCGATGAAGCTACTATTGACATGACCATGTGATAACGAGACCTCAACATCTTTAAAAATCATGTGATATCTTTAAAATGGCCGCACGTGTAAACAATGATGGTTCCGACAGAAATACGTTTCTCCAAAAAGTGCAATCTACCATTGACTATGTGGTTCATTTGTGCAACTCGGATGTGCAAAATGCAGACATTTTGGGCAGTGTCCATCTAAGGTATGTTATAAATATATTTTTTTAGTATTCTGCGATTTTAAAATACACCCACAACAATGTCAAAGTGATATTCAGTAGATCTAATAAACAAGAGAGGTATAAAAAGAAAAGAGAAAAATAGCTATAACTTAATTCATTCATGGCCAAAATTACTTTAATTTATACTAACCTGTATTAGTTTTTTATATATGTGTAATATTTTATGAAGAGATATGGAGTAAATGGGTATTTAGACCATATCCACAGCTTGCTTTCTAGCATAAATAACGGGGAGTTTTTGTCTTCTGCTTTTGGATATAGTCATCATTTTATTTTGATGTGAAAGTATAAATAGCGACGGAACAAGCCTCGTTTTAAGCTCACGTGAGCTATTGCCATCACTTTGCGTTCGTCGTCCCGTAACTTTTCACAGTTTTGGCTATCTCCTCTGAAACCACTGGACCAATTTTAACCAAACTTTACAGGAATGATGTATGGCAGGACCTTTACTAAGATAGCCCAAATTTTTCCAATCCGCCTAAAAACATGGCCGCCAGGGCCGAACATAGTTTAACATTGGACCAGATGGGAAAAATACATTTTGACTATCTCCTCTGAACTTAGGATGCGAATCGCCGAATGGAACCAAACTTTACAGGAATGATGTATGAAGGGACTTTTACTAAGATTGCCCAATTTTTCTGAACCGCCGAAAACATTCCCGCCAGGGCCGAACATAGTTTAACATTGGACCCTATTTGAAAAACACATTTTGACTATCTTCTCTGAAACTACTGAAGCGAATGGAACCAAACTTTACAGGAATGATGAAAGACCTTTACTAAGATTGCCCAAAAACATGGTTGCCAGCAGGGGTACTTACTTGAACATTGATCAAATGTGAAAACAAACTGTAGATGTATACAATTCATGGGTATAATTACCTTTTCAGACAATTTTTTCTGAGGTATGCATTGCATTGGTTTATTACTTAAATGCAAGTTTGCTTCAAAAGCAATTTAACCAGGTGAGCGATTCAGGCTAAGCCACTGAGCCTCTGGTTTAATTGGCTTAACATATACTTGTATATAATATGGTGATAATTTTTACCTCACGATAAAAGGGGAAATATTCTGTATTTTCTAATGTTTTATAAGAATTAATAAAAAAATCATGACACAAATGTTTTAAAAGCTGTAAGAAACCCAATTTCGCTAATTCTTATTGGGATTTATTTTCATACACGTTTCACACTATCCAAGCTGGTACTTTAAATGGACCGGTGACTTCAAAAGATGTTTGTCCAGGTGAATTTTATTAAGGTGATCAGAATGTCAGCAGGTGGTATACAGGTCACTTAGCACAACAAACATAATTTATAATAATTATACAAAACACACCCCACTAAACAATATTCCAATCTGAAGCTTACTACAAACTTTGTTACTGAATTTAAGGGTCTAATCATATTACAGGTAAACAACTGACAGGTGCCTCATTACAGGTAAATCAAGTAATCACCGTGTTGTTTTGATAGTATACGCATCAATAATCATCAAGATAGAAAAATATTGTTGAACAATTAAACTAGAAGCTTGCAAATGAATATTAAAGTGTGCAGATTTATCATAAATCACCATGGTAGAAACACCATTAATTAGGTCCGGTTGAAAGCCTTTCCTAAACCACACAAGCTATTAAACCGGTCCTGGTCGGATTAAAAAAAAACTTTTTACATTTGGACCTTTCCTTTAAGACCTTTATTATCTGTAACCAAATTAATCACAATGATCCAGGTGAGCCATATAGGCTCATATATCTATAAACTCCTATGTAAAACAAATATTCTTTTTTTTCAATTGTTAATAGTTTATATTCAATTGTAGATTTCAGTCTCTTAAACGTGACATAGAACGAACGGGTTGTGTTCTGTTATCTGATTTGGAAAAGAATGAACTTTTGGAGATTGTGGAGGAGTTGGCTCAAGACATTGACAAGCATTCAAAATCAGACGCATGTGAGTTTTTTTTCAACTGCACCATGCCCTTTTCCTGCTTTTTGAAAGCTGGTGAAAACGATTTTAATGTGATGAACAAATGTTGAGTAATTACAGTTATCGCTCATTTTCTTTCAAGATGCAGCTAGTTGTGGTATGTCTTTACTATCATGTTGCCTCTTCATGCTAAATAATTTTGTATTTGATTTAAGCTACTGTGAGCTGAAAAGGGGGGACATTTCTATTAAAACCTTTAAGAAATGGCTAAAATGGATAGAATTTAAGATTTTAGGGATTCGGTTCAATTTTTCGACAAATTTTCTCCATCAAGTTTTGACGCGATGACATGATCGACTTTACCACAGATAATGTATAAATTCAATAGGTCATTTTCTTGAGTTGAATACGGTGTTGTGATATCAAATTGAAAACAATATGCATGTTTATCATATTAATTGTTTTTTTATATTGCGTCCTGCCGCGCAATTGCATAGATTATGCATCGGTCTGTATGTTTGATTTACCTCCCTTTATACACTCTTCGAAAACATAAATAATTTTATTCAAAATAGATGTGTGTATTGCACAATCGACATACGTACGAAATCACACAATCCGATTATTTTCAAGTATACGGAATAACTTAATACATGCAGACGTATGCAGCAGTTTTTTGGATGACTACGACGTTTTACCACATGTAGATTTTCAGGGTTTTCGAGTTTCAGCTCCATCGGAGCTTTGATTCTTTTTATCAATGTTTTCATCTAAGTTTGTGAAACGTTTTTGCAAGTGGCCGATGAAGTAGAAATGTGATTTGTAAGAGAGAAAAATGTTGAAAATTATTCAAGTTGCATTTGTTTCTTCCATCAAAATATTTGTTATCATTTATTACTGAAACCTGTTACATAACACCCTCAGACTATCATTGTAAAAATGAAATGCCATGGGCGTTGTAAATGTCAAAATGAAGCTGCTTGTGATTGGATGTTGACCAATTTTCAGCATCATTGAAAATTGGATGTTGACCAATTTTCAGCATCATTGAAAATGAAACCCAATACGAACTAAGGTATAACAATTGATAGCGAAACATATTTGGGCAAAACCTGGGGTGTGTTAAACCCTTGTCCGAGATTCCACCATATCATATTATTAACAAATTTGTTCGGTACCTGTATTTTTATTTTTAATTTTTTCCATGGAGCATTTGTGAAGACAGACCCCTTCCCCATTGTAGTACGGCCCTGTCTCTTTCTTTTTATGTCAGACTATTGGACCAATGGGCTGTCGGACTATCGGACTGTCAGACCAACTGGCTGTCAAACTATTGGGCTTTCGGACTAACAAGCTGTCAGATTATAGCTTCGCACAGGTTTGCATAGTTTTTTATATAAGTCGCCCAGGCCAGTCTGTAAATAAACTGCAAACTTCTCAATTATTTTTTTTTTCTGAGCCCAAAGGTGCACGGATGTAGGGGAAAGAAGCACAGACACTTATTTCATGAAACTAGTGAAAATAATATATCCACTCTCCCATTTTTTTTTACATGAAACAAGTGCCGATGACAACAGCCAGTGTAAGTCATGAATTTCACCTCGTAACAAAATCGTCGTCATCTGTGGCTGGATTTGCTGCTTCATCATGCTGCTCCCGCATTCTGGTCGTCGCCCGCCTCATCAGCTCCATGTATCTATTGTGATTTGGTCTATTCATGTTTATTAGGCTACGTCCAATACTTATCCTACACTACTTTCAATTTCAAGTTTTGGCGGGAATTACCGAAGATTTCACTAAAAACCAAAAATCAAGTTCTAAATATAGCTACGAAGACGATCAACTCCCTACCTGCCAACTTTTGAAAATCTCCGTGGGTTTTTTTCAGCATGTCAAAATCTAAAATCTCTTAAAGCAGGGTTACAGGGTTTTTTGGGAAAAATTTGTGTGTTTTTAGCATTCTTTGTTTTTCTATGTGCAGTTATAACTTTCAATTTTTGATGCCTCCCTGGGGGTTTTGGCTAAAAAAACCCAAAATAGTGACAGTTGGCAGGTATGCAACTCTGGATGGCTGGTTGTACTTTTATATCCTATGGCAGTTATAATTTGCTGAATTGGTATCGTTAGATTTTGGAAAACATACCCTGGCGTGGGCAAATTTTGTGGAAACAAGTTGATCAGGCATGGGCTCATCGGCCTGGACCACACCCCACCCCGATGACCCCTCCTCATATTCTCGTGGACCCTTTGAGATTTAAGGTGATATGTGTTTAAAATAAAATAACTGCTTATATAATTTCAGTTTGATATTCTTAAAAGTGAATGATCAACTTTTCAATGGGTCAGGAACTTAAGTCAGGTTATGTATTGCCCTTGCTTAAGCATAGGCGGATCCAGGATTTGAGAAAAGGGGGGGCGTAAATGCGAAATATATTGTAAATTTTTTGTAGGACTTCTGGGGATTTTATTGATTATATTCTTCATTTCTGAGACGTAGCTAGAGCACGTAAATATTACATTTTCATGTACTGACGTGGTAAACATGGTAAAATGACAACTTTATGGACATTTTTAAGCAGAATTCCCATAATTTTTTTGGCAGCGAAAAGGGGGGGGGCGTACGCCCCTACGCTCCCCCTTGAATCCAACCCTGTTAAGTACTGTAGGCTGTCTGTGCTCCTAACTATGGATGACTTTTCTTGACATGCAAGAACTTATCGCGAGATTTTAACTAAACCAAACTCGTTGTAAACCAAAATTTGATTGGTTAACAAAGATTTTCTATATGTGCAAAAGTAACGCGTTACTTGTTGAAAGTAGCGCGTTACTTTGCAAAGTAACGCGCTACAATTTCCAACGGCTTACTTCGACGAAGTAGCGCGCTACTTTTAAAAAGTAACGCGTTACTTTCGACAAGTAGCGCGTTACTTATCAAAAGTAACGCGCTACTTCCTTGAAGTAAGCCGTTAGAAAATGTAGCGCGTTAGAAATAACACAATTATGACATGAACGGCCACTCATAGCAGTGCATTTGTGTAAATGCTTTCTAGGAATTCTGAGCATTTAATACTTCAACTATGGTTTCAGGTTTCACAGACAATCCTTACAACCAATGTTACTGAGGGGTTTTTCTAGCGCAGCATGCTATGACCACAACATGTTGACAACAAATAAATATGCATCTAGTTAGTACTTGCTTAATTTAATGTGATTGATACAATAATAAACCTTTTACTGCACATACAAATAAATACCGGTAGCTCTTTATTCTTCCGCAAAAAAACGCAATTCTATCTCTTTCCACCTTGCGTTCTCCATTGCCTATAAAGTATCTCAACAAACTACAATCACGCTTTGTTTAACAAAATTGAAAATTCTTTTATAGTATTTGTATATTATTGATTATTGCACAATACCTCATCTTTATTTATTAACTTCTGGTTTTAAACTTATACATTACTGTTCTTATTCTTTTTATCATATCTATATTTATAAATCTTGCGAAGCGATATTGCAATACCAATCCCATCATCCTCTACAAGCCTGTTCCCAGTACCACCTATGATATCACCTATAGTAAATGTTTATAATACTTTTCAACTTCCACAAGGGAACAGAAAAATTAAACCCCGTTTTATCAGGACGAAACTGGACGCCGTTTTGATTTTCGAGAATCTGAAATTCCTATTGGTCAATAGTCTTCTGTGCATGCGTACTCCTCACTGTGCAAGCGTACTCCTCACTTCCCCCCAAGAACTATCTATATAGCTAGGCTTTTCCATAGCCTAGCTTAATAAAATTATAATCAACAGTTGTACGTTTCAGTGTGAGATGATCATTCAGTTAAAATCGATATTTATAGCAAATTATGCAATCAACGTGTACAGCTGATATTTACAATAAACTGTTGTGTAGTTACGTTAAATAGATCCATCTTCATCCAAATAGAGGATCTTTCTCTTATGTTAAAACTTGTAAAAATTCACCGTACTATTTTTTTCATATGGCAAAATGAGGGTTACTTTTTTATGCAAATTTATGAATATTCATAGGCATTTATACCACGTGACCATAGAGAAGTGCCTGAATCCGCTTTTTCAATTACTAGGGGTATACGGATAATATTATCTTTTTCGCCGTATTCGACTCTAATTTTACCTGCACAAATATAGTTTCCGGCGCGAATTTCATGAAATAAATGTGAAATATGTGTGAATGTTGACACAATTGAGACAGTTTCAGAAGGTCCTCATCAAAAACATGCATTTTTTAACATTCGTGGGAACCTTTCATTTCTGTTGATGTAAGTAGGAATATCACTGAATTATTATTGTTAAACACTTGCATATTCTTTCATGACATGTTGTTTACATCTTGAGATTACTTGACAATTTCAATTTCAAATCACAGAAAATCAACATCTTGCATTATCTTGACAAGGACAATACTACGCAATTCGCTTCAAATATTATTTCCTTCTGGAAACCTTGAATTTTTAAGATATTTTATTCATTTGAATGTGTGGTGAAGGAGGGAAACGTAAACTGTACATTTTATTCATGTAAAACTGACATTCTTATAAATATACGGGTCCTTCATGAAAATGTTTCATTTCTATTCTCAATGTATTTGATATTTTGACGCCATTTTGTCTAAAAATGGCGATATATGCAAATGAGCAAAACGGTAAGATTTTGCTATATGTCACAATTTTAGAAAAACTGCATTTATAGTCAAAATATACCTGCATGCCCAAACAAAAAAATTCATGCAACAACTCACTACAACAACTCGTCTTCAAATCATGATTTGGTCATGAGTTGAAAGTGAGAAAATTTCACATGCAAATGAGCCAACAACTCGTTCATTTACATATGCAAATTTTGCAATGGATCATCTTTAGATCGCTATCAAATCGTAACCAACCCGTGTAACAACTCATGAACTACTCGTGTCCATGATTTCATCACCATTTATTGTGGTAAAATGGATCATTTTCAAACCACGAACAAATTGATAACAACTCGTGTAACAACTCATGAACAACTCGTTTTCATGGTTTCATCGCAATTTAGTGGGATGCCATGGATCGTTTTCAAATCGCAAACAACTCATAAATGTGTACACATATAATAAATACAGACATGCGTAGATATGTTTATGGAATCAAATAATTAATTTGTTGGTTACCTTTCAATCCAGTATTTAAACTTTGAGTTTTGTACATGTACATGTGAATGCAGATATACATATTAAAAAAAGGGAAATGGGGTAAATGTCAAGGAGACAACATCCCATATCCAGGTTAATATATGATCATTAACAGTATTATAGAAGTTAATGTATGTGACGATTAAATTAACAGACTTCTCTGCATATTTTTGGCATATTATATAATACCAATTACTTATTACATATTGCTCTTGAATAATTCATAATTCAATGAAAAATTCAGAAATCTCAAATGCACCCAATTTACTGCTGATGATAAAGGGCCGCATTTTGTTCTGATATAAAGCTGTATTACAAAACTAAAATCAAAAGATCTACCTACCTTACATACTGAATTTCGCTATAATCTATTCCTAACATTACAAAAAACTTGTATAAGAGACTTAATATCCCATTTAATTTTACAAACAAATGAGGCCTGCTGAAAACTGTTTCAAATGTTTCATATGTTTGAACCCGGCACCTGAATCGGTTTTCAGGGGCTTCGGCTACAGAGCTGCCGGGCGCGTCCCCAGGTGGTGGATAGGGGAATGCCCTGTCTATGCGGGGTAGTCAGGTCATAATACGGAAAGCCTGACCGCGAACCATTGTAGCCAAACTGTGTGGAGAAACGCCACGCTCCATGCAGTATAAAGACCCCTTCTATATTTCTCCAAAGAGAGCAGACGCACTGGGTGTCGTATGGAAGGCTAAATTTCCTGCCCCTACCCATTTCTCCAATTTTCCAGTGGCAGTCAAAAGTCGTTGCCCAGGTTGTCCCTTCCATCTTTATTTCTTTCTTCTGATAGTTTCAATTTTTTGAATTGATTAACTTGTTCTCGTCCTGATATAGCTGAAATATTGCTCATTGGACGTTAAACTCTAACTAATCAATCAATCAATCAATCATATGTTTGAAATTGCACAGGAAGTGACCTAAACTAAAGTTGACCAATAAATGAAAAGCTTTATATGCAACAAATCGTTACCAAATCATGTTACTATTACATCAAAATTTTATAACAAGAAATCGCTTTGAAATCAGCTTCCTTTCTCCAATAAAGTCAATAGATCATGAACAAATCATTTCATCACATGAATAATGTTAACAAATCGTTTTCAACTCGTTTTCGGTTATAACTTAAGAACTCATCAACAAATCGTTCCATCACATGAAACAAGTTAACAAATCGTTTTCAACTCGTTTTTGTAAGCAAAGTTAAGAACTCGTGACCAAATCGTTGTTTTAAGTTTTTGAAACTTTAATAAATCGCTTTCAAATCATATGTGCCCAAGAAATCGTTAAAAGATCATATATGTCCTTTCCTTGGTACGAGTTGTTAACGAGTTGTTGAATGGATCATTTTCAAATCGTGGCAATAACTCTTGAATTCGTGATTTGAAAGCGATTTGATCATGGTTTATTGAAAAATATTTCTGTTTGGGCGACTTTCATTTATTTCAATGTTTTTAAGATACCATTCAAAACCTATAAATTTCTAATGCAGGCATTATGAAGTGTTTTATTAAAAGAGTGTATTTTTATGATAAGGTGGATATTTTATTTCTTTTTATGAAAAATGTTATAAATCTTATGTTTTATTTATACCAATAACAACAAGCAATGTTCATATATAAGGGAGTTATCTCCTCCTACCGCAGGTCTACTACCTCAAACAAATGACGATGAAGGTTGTTTATCCGAAATAAATTGACAGCCAAAAAATCGTTTTTTTTTTTCAATTTTTGCAAGCGGGAGATACATTATACCCAAGAATATGAAAAAAACGGTAAATTGCCTAAATTGATATTTATTGTAAAGGATGTAAAATAAGCTTCAAACTTAAGTACATCGAATATATGTATAGAAAATTGTAAAGCTTCAGGGATAAACGTAGGTAGAATCGAAAATATGACATAGAAGGACAGAAAAAATTGGTCTGGTTTGGAACTGGGGTAGTGATGGAACGTGATTTCAGCTCAAGGACTATTTTATTTTTCTAAAATCCACATTCGTAACGCCACTTTGGAAAAGAGAAAGATGCTTATGTCATTTTAAAATCTGAAATGCAAATCATGCCAAACAACCTATAAATAGTACTTCGTTCCTTGAATACAGTATGTTTCTACTTAAGAGTTTCAAAACAATCTATTATTATACATTTATTTATTATGTTAATTTTATTGCGAAAGTTATATTTAAAAAGTATAATTGCCTTCATTTAAGGTGATCGTAGGATAAACATTGATGTTCATTTCATATTAAGGAAATAATTATCGGTTGCGGTTTTGGGTGATGGAAATGGGGCAGGGCAAAATGTATAAAATGGAGATCATTTACCTGTTTTCTATTGGCTTGGATGGCCGAGTCGTTAATGTAGTTATCACTTAAGTCTATCACCGCGCCGCTCTTTGTAAACAACAAAAAGGTTGCACTCGACTTGCAATAGTACGTTATAAGGTGTGCAAGTTACCTGCCCAACGCAAGTGGTTTCGTCAGTGTACGCCGGTTTCCCGTAAGACAAAAACTGACCGCAACAATATAGCTTAAATACTGCTAAGATTAGCTTTAAACCTAAAACACACATATGTCTGTTTGATATTATTTTTTAAGCAAAAAGAATATACGTGCTTTCATAGTTTCAGAGAATGTGATGCACATGTCATCTGATGATAATAAGTTTTCGAATGATTACAGAAGCAATAACCAAAAATCATAAATCCGGAACACATGGCCATATAAGGATCATATGCGCATATGCAGAAAATAAATTAACAGTAACTTCGGTATTTTGTTATTTATATAGAGAGAAAGTAAATGGCGAAGACGAAATGAACAGAACATAATAAAAGGCCACAAAACATTAAGCATTTACAGTGTGAACCCCTAACAGGCGTACTCCGGAGGGGTAAGCACGACCTGCTTCACGAGTTTTGTTGTATCAAAACGAAGAGAAAAATTCTTCTTGTTCTTGGTTTAAAAATTTTTATAACTCATTTCTGTCAAGATTAATTTGATTTGCTTTATTAGTTTCTGAGGTGATCAAAATAATTTTTTTTTGTGTGTCCATTGTTATATATACATTATGCTTCGTGCTTGGAGACAGGTTTCGTTTATCTGACAAGAACGAAATAATTTTTTTTTATTTTTGAAAGGCCTTTTCATGCCATTCCTTTCACGTGTGGTCAAATTTGCTCCAGTCCGGCGGATATGATTAAAATGTGAAAAACTGACATGTGACGGCCGAAAAATGACAAAAATAGCTAAATCTAACCCTTTGGTTAGGTGTTACTTGTAAGACTGAAGACAAAAGTATAGTCTCTTCACTTTGATAGTTGGGGACTAATAAATGTCCAGGCTACATAATTTTGCTTCCATGTCCCTAATACGTTGCTTAATAACTTGATATTTTAGTGTGATGATATCAATATTGAAACAAAAATATCTATGTATACATCTTTTATTCTCAACACAATCATCAAATCTAAACAAAGGTAGCATGCACATATACAGTTTTATATACAAACTATCTATGTTTGCTTATTACACACACATACAGACAAACACACACACAAACACACACCCCAACATTGACGTATCGCTAAATTGTATTACACGAAGTCTTCAGTAGAAAGATTTCGATTATGTCACATTTCGGAAGTCTAACATATTTTACACATGTAATTCAAATAAACTTTAATTAACCAGGGATTTGCTTTTTCTACAGTAGTGTGAGAATATTTTATTTTAGCAAATAAGTGTGAGTACTTTAGTTTTGATGTATGTACTAAGTTTTGTTGTTTTTTGTAATGTTCGGATTTTTCCATTGCTATTCTTGGTACATGAGTTATATCAACTGCCCATATCGTACTTTTGCCAAAATATATCGTTTCTATATATATATATATATATATATATATAATCACCTTGTATATCGCCCTTACTTAATAACCCATTTTACTTAACTTTTATAATAGGTCCGTTAAATAAACAAGCTTTGAACGAACATAGTAAATTAAACAACACAAAAACAAATGAAAAAAAGATGATAAAACTTTGAATATGGCTTACATTAGTTTTGCCATTTCCTTACGTTTCCTAAAAAAAATAAAACAAGAAACGATTTAAGGGGTAAGACCTGTGTAGGCCAAAATTTTCCATTCGTTTATTTTTTTTATATTTACAGTATTTAAACTATAGATGTCCATATACAGTTTGAGTTATTTTCAACAATTTATACCGTTCCATTTTGTGGCTAGCAGTCATCAAAGATAGTATGTTTCTTCATATTAATCAGTCCGTTTAAGGCCTGATTCTGCTGTATTAAATAGGCTATTATTTAAATTGCGTTTGATATTAAGTTATCCAAAATGTAAAATTCTTTAGTATAAGCAAGAGTGAAAGTAGGCTTGAAATAAAATAATAAATTTGAATAGTTTGAACTGAAGTACATTTGAGCTATATAGACTGAAAAGTACACCCAATTTTTACGAGAATTAAATACTTCTTGTAAAAATTTGCGTCGTTTAATTTTCACCAAAAACTGAGAATAGAAAAGAAATTACCTTTTGCAAGATATACTAAAATTTTAGAAACATTTACCATTGCATTTTTTTTTTCAAAATTGAGAATAAAGTAAGCAAAAATCAATAAAAATGCTAAAACTTTGCTTTAAATTACATCCCTTGAAAGAAATCTGAGTTTATATATTTGGCATTATTTTTAACTATCGTTGCATAACGTGTAGAGTAAATGTACATGTAATTAATAACTGGATGTTTGGTATTGATTTACATGACAAAAAGAATATCTATTCGATTTGTGAAAAAAATAGCGCAATTTTGAAATTTGAATTATACCTATCACAATGGTGCTATCTATTTATGCACGTATTATGAAAGCGAAAAACAGAGCTATCTCCCTATACCCCAGGTCTACCCCCTTAACTGAATACTTCAGTCCTGAAGGTTTATTTTCCTCATTCGATGAAAATTGTCAGAATACTGAGTAAAACGTGCAGTAATTAGATGGGGACTACCCTTAACCATGAAAGATGTAGACTCCAAACTGCGATAAAAGGAAACAATAAAAATGTGTGCAAGAATTTTGAAGAAATCAAATATACTGACGGATGTTTGGACGTTGTGTTATCTTGATCAAATAACAGTAAACACTTGTATTCAATTTAGATACTTATATAGAGTATATTCACAAAATATATTTTTTCGTAAATGTATCAGAAAAATAAATGTAACTTCCCTTAATATCTTTTTGCTTCCACTCTCTGTCATCTTTTAAATCTTGTTGCTAGTTTCAAGTTAAAGATAAATAAATCAATCCCTTTAAAGGGGTTGATTAACGAAAAGGATGGACAAAAATTCGGTAAGAAATGCATCAAAATGTGAAAACATTATTATGTAGTATCAACAAAAAATGGTAAGCTTAGCCTAAATGGGAGGAGAAATTTGTTAAATTATAAGAGCGTACTATTTGAACTTTGACTTTTACTTTATCTGGATTGTACACTCCAAAAACGGGGCAAAGATTGACATCCGATGTAACATGATGAAATTTGAACAATATCTCTCTGTTCTGAATGAGAGTATATGTATTTTTGGTTCTGTCTACCATTATGTCAAAAACCGCATTTACTGTAGTGCCAGCAGTGTTTGTACTAAATGCAGACTCGTAAAGAGTTGATAGCTTGTGCATGGCCTCTATAAAAACTTTTTTCTCTCTTTCACGTTCGTGAAAATGAAAGGACCAGCCACCAACCTCCCTAAAGGCAACAGAATAACGATTATCTATTTTATCTCGTTCTGAAATTCCAATTTCTAACAAAATCGAGCCATTAAGCGTTTTCGTTATCTTATATTGAAACCCCACAGTATAATAAATTATAGTATTGTCTTGTACACAGTGGTCTGCTATAGCTCCTTTATAGTTCTGTAACTGACCATCATTTGTTTCTGTATAGGGTGTCCCCGGTGTATAGTGGTTACTTAAAACTTTGTTGTTATAGGACATGAACCGTTTTGGATGTAGAGAAGATCTGTTAAATTTCATTACAAACATAACATCATCAGCTGAAAATATAAAATCAAAAGCGTTTTCCATTGCTTCGATTTACCCTTTATTTGTAGCGAATTTGTCTCATGTGCATATTGTTTCGTTGTTGGTTTCATTTTTGAAATGTTAATTATCATACATGTACGTTCGATGTTAATTATCATACATGCATGTTCGATGTTAATTATCGTACATGTATGTTTCATTATGTTATTCTATAAAGTACAAAAATAACATTTCTCAGAAATTTTAAATTCATTTAAGGTGTTGCATTTCAAATATGCTCAGGGGTTCATTCATTTTTAAGGCATACTAGTATTATAAAATAAATTTGTAGGTCCATGTTCATAAGAATTAATACGGGACTTTTGAATCGTGTTCATTCCGATAACAGATCTATTTGTACTTTTAAAAAAATCAATACATCAATATATTGAGAGGGAATCAGTAATTTATGATCAATGTTGAGCTTAGGGTGATTTATGTTTAATCGATTTGTGGCGCTTCAGGTTATTTTTTTTTCGTCAATTAAAATTATGTTCAAGAATTGTCATATAGGAAAAATTAAAAATGCACTCCAATTTCATAAATAATTGGGGTTTTTTTGTTATATAAATATCTCAATAAGTTTAGAGATCAAGTATTCCTTCTAACTTGATTTTAAGGTGATCGTTCCTATCTCGAAAGTCCCGTGTTAGTTCCATGCACACTTGGAACTCGTTGTAGGTAAGAGACATATATATTTTGCCATCATATTTTTAAATATTCATTTTCAAAATAGTAAAATAGAAATTAGTAAAAATGTGACGTGACCCCATATTTATATGCACTGTTACGAAATATACACGAATAATGAAGAGTATGGATTCGGCATTGCCCGACAATTAGCAAAGAATTCCGCTCAAACCGATATTAGAGGCCGTCTTGAACTTACTATGAGGTATGATCAAAATTCATTATTGAAGGCCTCAAAAAAGCGTTGTTCCATTGCTGTGTTTTACCATATATTTGTAGAGATTTTGTATCATGTGCATTTACTCCATATCTTTTCATTACTTATTGCATATTGTATTGAAACAAAATGATTTAATGTATGGTCAAGATCCTTACAATTACATGATTAAGTCTGGCAAATATAACAATAGCTTTATTGTTATTCTTTGCCCTGAAGTCACTTCACCGGAAGGCCAACACTCACATCTCGAGTAAGCTGATGGCGGCTCCTAGCATTGGCTCGACCGGAATTCCCTTCCTAGATCCATATGTGTTTTTGGTCAAGGATGCGGAATAGTCAAAAGGTATACAAATTTCGGTCAATGTGTTCATATTGTTTTTCTTTCCACATAATACCATAAATTATTTGAAAAATCAATCGGATCTACTGAATATTCATTGAAAATGTACAGGAAAATATACATATTGTTCCTATGAACAACATGAATAAATGAAGAACATTTGCGATGAGCTGTCGGGAACTGACATTTTGACTTAAGACATCTTTCTGGTTTTTTTCTGCTCCTGTGTTTGACTTCTCACTGTTGATTTTTGTCTTTCATGAAAATGTGAAAAGCCTAGCAGACATTTTTTTTTAATGAATACATCTGTCACAGTTCAAGTTAAGTCTTTGGATCATCAAAAGGCGGACACACATGAACATATTAATTACCTTATTGAAGGTATTTTGGTATTCATCTTTGTATGTGATTGCTCGCAATACATCCATATCTAATGGACACATTTTGCCAGCATTAAAGGGCTTGAAATATACGTTTAGTTTTGTGATTAAGTCATTATCTTATAGTTATGCGCTTTATTCTGTTCATCAATTACAGGAAGGATAAAGCACAATTGTCAAAGCAAAAAATTCAATATTCCTAAACACATAATGAAATTTAATCAGGTAAGCAATACAGGCTACAATTTTATTTCAATGTTTGATATGCTGTGCCCTATTCGTATATTTATATAGAATTTCATCGATCAAATTGCATGTTATTTCAATAGTCGCCCTAAATTTAACACTGGCCAGTTTGTCTAATTTTTTTAATCAGGATTATAAGTTTCAACCATACAGTTATCGCTTACATTTTTTTTTCTATTTACGTTAAAAATGCTTTCATGAATTCCATTTCAAGAGGACATATATCTGAATTATCAAACTATAATATAGGTTAGCTAAATGGGAAATTACAGATGAATTGTTTACATGAAAAGCGTCTGCTTGGAACCAAGCGGAGGATTTTTGGATTTTGCATGTTATAACATAAAAGGAATATTTCATTATTGTGAACGAACGTCAATCTTATTACCTCTTTTTATAAAATAGACTGTGTTTCACTGAAGTCTGCCGAACATCTCAAAAATGCATTGTTGTGCCCTCCGTAACACAATGCCGGCTTTGTGATTTTCAAATTGTGAAATTCTTATACTTGTTCGTCTGTATACTTGATGATCAACGATAATAATGCAAAAAAAAATAATAATAATGATAACAAAAAATGCATGGTATTTGTCAAGTTTCGCTAAAACAAAATATAATTACCATTCATGGGGTAACGATTGAAGAATTGTCTTTTTCTGAATTTAAAGGAAAATATTTTCTTGCACATTACCACCTCAAACCTAATAGGAATTAATTATTTACCTTCAATGCATGACTTTCTCTTGAAAATTCGATTAAATCGCATCCATGTATTATCGGAGTCTCTGCATTTTGAAGCGTCTTCTTCTAAAATAAACATTACATGTTAATTTATTTCTTGTATGAATATTTATTAGTTTAGAAATCTTTCAAAATAATAAACCAATCTATGTCATTCATCAAAATAATAGGTAAATAAAATGATAGGAAAATTTACATTTTGATGAACAACTATCAAAACAATTGAACAATGTGTATTATACATGTATATAAAAATATGAAATCAAGAAATCAACTTGCATTAGAATAAAGCTCTCCGAATAATTAAACACACCATGTAACAAACATTGGAACAAATTGAACATTAACTTGTGTCTAGATCAAAGGTTATGTCTTGTAACGTTGAAAAGTTAAGGGATTTTTCTTACTTTTTAAAGTTCACAAGCTGATAAATCTCTTCCTCCTTGCATCAATTCTCAGTCTATACATCAATTGACCCAACAAGCCATAACTTGCAAACAACGGAAATGAATTCTTCACATAATTTCTTGGAAAAAGGGCATATAGATCACAGCAACAAATTTCATATCCTTTTTAATTCTGCATATGGTCAGAAACTAAATTTACATTGACTTCGGTATTTTGTTATTTGTTATCACTGGGTTGATGCCACTGCTGGTGGTTTATTAGTCCCTGAGGTATTCACCAGCCCAGTAGTCAGTACTTCGGTGCTGACCCGAAACCCGATTTATTTGGAAACTTGCAATATCTAAAGTTTTTGTAAATTTTGTTGAAAACAAAGGAGTTATCTTCCTCATGCAATGATCTGTTCTAAGCTAATTTTGGCTTTCCATTTAGACCATATTCGGTCTTTATCAGTTGGTCTTCCAAATGTTTAGATTTTTCCTGCACTGAAGAGACATAAGTTGTCGAAATGGCCATATGGGAAAACTAAATTTACAGTAACTTCGGTATTTTGTTATTCGACAACTAAGAAATTGCAAATTTGTAAATAAGAACAAATGATTAATAGATGTTATAGAAAAAAATATCATAGATTCATAAATTAAATTAACCCCAAAAAATTTTAGACAAAGCTTTGAACGGTATAGATATTCCTTCGTTTTATGGATTTCCTATCAAAGGTATTGTAACTTTTGACACGATTGGGAATACTTTAGGTTATTCTGTTTCGTCTTTTACCTTTCATTTGTGTTTTGCTTGTGCAGTTCTTTTGTGGATTTTGGCTTGTTTTTGTAATTTTTAGCCATTCTGAGTGTCTACTATTATTCCTTTTTTTAATCAAATCTACAGCGGCAAATTTTACCCACATTTTAAAACAAATGTGTAGTATTTAGGGCATATTCAAACCTTACAAAAAGAAATGAAAGAAAGCATTCTATGTAAATTTTGTTTGATACATAAATATTCAGAAAATTCAGGTAAACTTTTATTTCAAGTAGATATTATGCAGAGTAAAAACATGCAGATTACTTTGGCAAGGTTTGGTTGAGGTACAATTTATAGATTCGAAATGGTCACCATCTAACTTTTTAACTCTGAATTTCTTTCCCTCTCCGCAAGTTTTACTACAAGATGACCAGGAACTCCACTCTTGTGACGTGATTGCCTCTGGAATTACAGAATATCAAAATCAAATAAAATATTGTAACCATTATAGATATTCTAAAGTTCATAATTAACGTGTACAGACACATTACAATTACTTTGATTAATGCATACACATCCATGAAGTTTTATTTACAAAACCTATACCCTGCTTAGAAAGCAGTTTTTATTGTCAGTTAAAAGGGTAAAATGACGGTTGGTCACTGGCAAAGGAAATCAATATAATCTGAACAAAATTTTAATCTGTTATAGCCGTGAAAAATCTGGAGAATTCTTATGACTAAACAACTAAAATATCATTGACTTGTAAATAAAGATCATGAAAGACTGAAATACAATTAACTCCCAGATTATAACAACTCTTTGGTTATTCTTATTTTACAGGTTTTCAAATTTCATAGTAAGAATTGCAAATTTGATTTAAAATTAAAAAAAAAAGCCATGAATATTTTTTTTTGTTTCTGGTTCAATTAGTGCAGTTTTGATATATTAAAGGAAAACCTAAGACTTTCAATTGTCTGAATAAAAAATTATCTCTTGATGAAATCTTACCTATTTAAAAAGGCCCTCGTTCGTCAGTACGAATTTTCAAATGTAATGGCCAGCATCGAAGTATTTTTGTTGTTGTCTCTTGCCTAAATACTTTTTTTTGTGATAGATAGTATGACTCGGAATTTTTGAAATACAGAATATGTACTTTTTCTGAAATTTTCGTGTTCGTGGCTTTTACTATCCACGATGTACTTTGTGGAATGAATAGACAGCAGCACCTCAACAGGTAAATACTACATTCGTTTAAAATTAAAAAAAAATAAAATAAACCGGAGAATTTCAAAACTCTCAAATGAACAGGAAAAGACAAAAGTGTGATTTTTTACGTACCTTGTCTCAAAACGGAGTAAACAGTACCACAAGTAATTGCTGCAATAATACAACCAATTATAACGCCAATCAAAACATATAATATCATTGGTCTATGGACAAGGGTTCTGCTAAGCATATGGAACTTCTGTTTCGAAGACGTCTTTCCATTTCTGAATGTGTCCAATGTCATGTAGTACGATTCTTTATGTTCTGAGGAAATCGATGAGTTTTTAACTGTCCCGCAGCAAGCCATAGTTTCCTATGTATTGAAATATCATTCTCGTTTGAGCTCAATCAATGAAAGAACACAACATATAAACAAAAGAACAACTGCAGAAAAAAGAAGATATAAGACCATATAGATCATATGTTCTCCTTATTGATATAAATAAAAAAGAAATTGCGATTGAGCATTAAGCTACGGGTGATCGAATATTATGATTCAATAGCTACCTTGCTCATCCCGATTATGTTTTGAAAATATTGATCTATAAAAAATATAAACATTCTTTACATATATTTATATATTTCTTGACCTTTAAAAATATAAATGTAGTAGATACACTAAAATTACGTAAGAATGGGTTGCGATAAGCCCGTTTTCCGGCCCAACGTGGATATCAATAATATACGGTCAAAAGGTAAGACATGTATCTGTACTAACTAGTCAAATGATAAAATATCCCAACCCATCTTTCGGATGGGATGTAAACTCAGGTCCACGTGTTGGAAGAAATGCCACGCTTCCTGCACGTTAAAGAACCCTTGTAGCAAGCTCTTTTTGGGGTGGTCCGTAGGTGATCGGCTACAAGGCTAAATTCCCCGCCCTTGACGATTTCACTCTACTTTTCCAGTGGCAGTCAGAATTTCCCGTCCCATGGCCATTTCCATACCCCAAAGTGAATATTTATCATTAAACTTGTTCTCGTCTTGATATAGCTGAAATATTGCTGAGTAGACGTTAAACAATATTCAATCAATCAATCAATAAAATATCCAAACTGCGCATGCGCAGATTATCTTACAATAATTTTTCACAGAGGTGTCAAAACCCAAATTTTCTATGGTCTACGTCGAAAAAACTTCTGGCAATTAGCCAATTTGGCAAATGTATTAATTTCGATAAATAATTATTATAAAATATTCATAGCATCCAATTTATTGTTCAACATTATTTAAGGTGTCTCAGTGGTATTATTCCGCCATTTTTGTCCAAAAATTGTTCATTTAGGTTTCATTCATTAAAAAATTTAACGAAATAGTTATTTAAAATAAAAAGAAAGTTCAAATGTATTTAAAATCTATATTCCCAATCCTTTTTATAACATTTTCATTACAAAAAAATGAGTTAAAACACATGAACTTTAAATCTATTGCTGGATTTACAGAACACAGAAATTATTCAAGGGAGATAATTTGATAAAATATTTTAACAAAGATATCACTAGAGAAATTAACATTTTGAATTTTTTCTCTCTTATTTCAACGGTGACCCCTAATTTTTATTTTATATATGTAAACTACATAATGATAAATAAACACATGCAAAGTATGAAAAAATTCTATAATAGATTTTTCAAACTATCCTCTCATATGATCATTTTCCCTATCATTTCAATGTAAAATCCTGAAATTTTCAATTTCAAATTTTGCGCTTAAATGCATGGTGACCCCCAAATTTTATTTTACATTTTGAACAATTATACAATTATGTTTCTACACAGAAAATTTTACAAAATTCTATAATAGGAAATTAATACCCTGCAGACACCTTAATCAGCTTTTACAATCCGAAAGTAGATCACTAAGTCTGTTTATAATACATTATAAGATGATAAAAATATTAGTTTAATTGGATTCTCACTTATTTTGAAACCGGAAGTGATTCAATCTGAGGACTACTACAAGGGGACCATATTATGGGTTTCAATTATAGCTTCAACTTTGATTGTGTTTGCTTTTAGTTGGATTTAACTTTAAGATTATTGGCATAAAGGTAAAACAAATTGTAACCGTCTTGAAAAGGTGGACATTTAGATATAAATAAAATAATTTTTAAATGGAAAGTCGTAGAAAGTAACTTAGTTATCGACATAAAATCACATGGTAGATACACGACTGGGGATAAAACTATAAATGATGATTCATACTATGTCCGGGACTTCGTCCCTTCTGCTTCCCAGTTCTCCACAGAGTCCCATTATGCTTTCAACAGCCCATTCCACCAATCGAAAAGACAAATTCTGTTTGTCTATGACATATTGAGACTATGCTTCTTCCTAAAAAAATATTTAAAGAAGTGTTCCCTGGTATCTTGTTCGCTAGGTAAGTGCCACAGTTCACAGAGGTCAGTTTTAAACCAAAGATATATTTTGGTTAGCAAGAGCTTGCAACAAAAGGAATCTGAAAAAAAGCAATCCCATCGAAATCGAATTACAATTCAAGATTATACATATTTTTAAAAAATACGATTTTGGACCGTTTGATCCCTTATAGCTGAAAGCCGTAAGAGAATGGAAAATCCGTTGACAATTGCTGACATCTTACAACAAGAGGAATCTAAACAAAAATCCACATGAAATGCGATGAAAAATAGCAATGTTAGGTAATCTGCACAATTTTAATTTTGGCCCCACTCGGCCCGTTAGAGCTCCAAAAGTAAACAAGTTGTCAAAAATCTAATATGTAAGAACTATGGTAATTTTTCATAAGGAATCCATTAAAAAAACTGTTAAAAATATCGGACTAAAAGTTGAAAAAAATTTTTTTTTGACATTCGCCCCTTTTGGGCCCCATTCATCTCATTAAAGGTACATGAGACGTGAAATCTGTCGGCATACTAGTATATGGAAATTTATTCAGGAACACATTGAAAATAACCCCATCAAAACCCGATGAATAATGAAAATGCTACAGCAAAATATGTGCAAACACCAAATTTAACCCTTTTTTGTCCCTTTTTCAAAAACAGGAGGGGTCACAAAATAAACACCTGCCCAACCCTTCTTTTTGTGCCAAGGATCACTGTGTTAAAACTTCATAACGATTGGTTAACTGGAGCTTAAGTTATTGACCAAAGACAAAAGTGTCTGCAGACGACAACGACGCTGACGCCCAGGACGACGGCCTATGCAAATTTTGTGGTCGTATAAAAATATCAAAAGAAACCCACTCAATACTATAATTATTCATTTGTACAAAGGTTTGTAATGAAAAATATGCTTTCTTCCCAACTTCAGGACAAAGAGCGATAACTCGTTTAATCATTTTTGGCAAACTGCCATTGATATAAAATTGATTAAAACTAAAGAAATAACCGCATTTTGCTTTTAAAGTGACATAGTTGCATTGATACCTATTTTATTTATACGCGTAATACATAAACGAGAAATATTGGTTGATTTTGACTTTTACGGTAAGGCATTTGCTGTTGAAAATTATGGCATTTTTCATGTTTTTTATGACCTGCACCTGGACCCAGGTTGATTCTTTGCAGGAATGATACCCTATTAATAATGCATTTATGATGTAAATATGAAGCTAGGTCCAAATGCAGGTTATAGTTAAATTTGAATTGGAACATGATCCATTGGAATCCTTTTCCCATAGGCCCAATGCTGATTACCCTTGAAAGGGGTGTAAAAGAACATAGATTTTCTCGAATATTGGTCAAAAGATGAAATTATTAGTTTATATTCTGAATAATAAGATTATTATACTTTAAAAATACAAAAGAAACGCCGAGTTTCCTCGAAGAAAATAATTTTGAGATTCCCTTGGGCCGATTTAGCATCTTATCGCAACCCATCCTTTCAAATAAAAGTAAGATAGCAAATACAATAAATGTAACCACTATCAAATAGGGAATATATTATGACTGAGCTTCAAATCAATTAAAAAACATTAATTTTTTCATCTGCATTACACAATTTAAAACAGAAAAGCGAATATATAAGGTCATGTTATAAATAACTAAGTACCGAAGTTACTGTAAATTTGAATTCTGCATATGCGCATTTCGACAACTTATGTCTCTTCAGTGCAGATAAAATCTATACGTTTGGAAGGCCATAAACTCAAAGATGTTTAAAAACTGATAGAGAACAAATAACAAAAATGATCTAAATATAAAGCCAAAATCAGCTAAGGACAGAGCTTTGCATGCAGGAGATACTCTTTAGTTTTCAACAAAATTTACAAACATTTAGATATTGTAAGGTTCCAAATAGAATCGGCTTTCGGGTCAGCACTGAAGTACTGACTACTGGGCTGGTGAATACCCTCGGGGACTAACAGTTTCGTTATTATAAATAACGAAAGACTGTGTCCTTACTTGACGACATAAATATACACTGTCAAAACGACAATTTGAACGTTGTGTGTAGTAACATCTCTTTGGTTACCTTGTTCTGACCTTGTTTATCAAAAATGAAAAAGAGTATTTAAAACTGTCAGGAATAAGAATTATTTTATTTTGCTAATTTTATAATATTGCAACCCCAAATCAACACTTCATACTAGTACTGATATAAATAAGATGAGTTTGCATTTCAACCAAATCAATATACTGAATACATAGAATATCAAGGTAAAAGCGGAGATGGATCATTCAAAAATAAAAAAAAAATCTAAAAAGGAGGGAATTTTTTAACACGATTTGATAGTTCCCCAGAGTGTTAACCAGTCCTGAAGTAAGTATTTTAATGCTAGTCCGAAAACCAATTCTACTCGAATATTTGCAATATCTAAATTATTAATTATCGTTAGCGTCTATTACATTAAACATGAATTGATAACATTATGTAGAAGATCTTTTTTTATTTCTTCTTATTTATGATGTCATTTGCTTTTGCTACTCAATCTTGAATGGCTATTCAATCATAGCATTTAATAACTGTTTTCTCTTAGTTGTTTACCCTATTTTAACATTATCTTTATGCGAGAAAAAGTTATCTGGATAAGAATGCTCAGCCAAAATGTTAGTATTTACTCTTAGGCGAAATGAATATAAGAACAATTTACTTTATTGAAATTCTAATTTAAAAAAAACAACATATTTCTCCCCTGGAAAAGGAATTTTTTTGTCGGAGGAAGTTACATTGCTGAACCTCTCCTGATCTTAAAACTAACTAATATTTAGTTATTGTCTGATGAAAAATATTTTATGAACTTATAAATTTTGCTATTGAGCAAATGAACTCTGGTATTTTTTGCTTCTGTAAGAAAATTGGTTCTTATATAGAAATATAATAAATGTTTGCTCACCCTTTATTCCTTGTTCGTCTTTTTGATATAACAATATTAGTCTACTTGATTTCTAAACAGAGAAATAAATTACATGAAACAATTGAAATGTAAAACAATGGATTTATTAAACGGATTTAGGCACTTAAAGCAACATTAATGAAATCTCAAGTTTGTTTCACAGAAATTTTATACCGAGGAAATATTTACTTTAACAATCACAAAACATTACAAAAATAGAAAATAATTTATTTCGTGAGAAAACAAAGTACATTTCAAAACAATAATCAAAAGACAAAAAAAGATAGAAAAGTCTATGATGTCTCAGTGAAATTCTAATTTTTGCCAATTTTTTGTTCACCTGACCCAAAGGGTCGGTAAGAGCTATTGTCATCTCTTGGCGTCCATCTTCCGTGCATCCACCCGTCGTCCATCCGTTAAACTTTCGTATTTTCTTCAACTCCTCCGAAACTACTGAAGCAAATTCAGTTAAATTAACAGAAATGATGAAATGGTAATCCTTTACGAAGATTGCTCATTTCGTTCCTATCCCATAAAAACATGCAACATAGTTAAACCTTTGAACCTAATGGGAAATAACACATTTCCATCTTCTCCTCTTAAACCACTGAAGTAAATTCTATCAGACTTTAAAAGAATAATGTTTTGAAGGTCCTTTACAATGAATGCTAATTACATTCCGATCCGATAAAACAAATTGCTACCAGCGGGCAACATAATTTCATCAACCCAGTAGCCATTACTTCGGTGCTGGCCCAAAAACCAATTTTATTTGGAAACGTCCAATATCTAAATTTTACAAAATTTTATTCTAAACTAAAGAGTATCTCCCTCTCGCATAGCTTTGTCCATAGCTGATTTTAGCTTTACCTTTTAGACCCAGTCTGTAACTTGTTCTCTATTAGTTTTTTTTTCAGTTTATGGATTTCCAAATAATTTGATTTGATCTGTACTGAAGAGACATAAGTTGCAAAATATGCAGAAAGTAAATTAACAATAACTTTTTCTTATTTACATTGAACACTATGGGAATATCATATTTTCATCTTCGCCTTTGCAACCACTGAAGCCAATTCAGAGAAACTTGACAGGAATGATGTATTGGATAAAGGGGAGGTTTGGGTACCCATAAACCGGTTAATCCCTAACGCTGGCTTTTGCCAGTGGCGGTACCAAGTCCTGCTGTCCCGAGTTCCTATCGTTGTTTACGTTTGTCTTTTGTCTTTTTGTGTTTTTCCTGTGTAGTTCCCTAGCAGATTGTGGCATGTTAGGTGTTTCCTGTTGTCCCTTTTATGTCACTGGAGACCCTTAATAAATATTGCTCATTTTGTTTGGATTAGATAAAAAAAAACATAAGACCATAAGGAAGCATTTCATTTTCATCTTATCCTCTGGAGCCAACGAAGCAAATCAACCAACTTAACAAGAATAATGTATGGTAGCTTATTTTACAAAGAATGCGTATTTACCAACCCAGTAGTCAGTATCCCGATGCTGCTCCGAAAACCGATTTTATTTTTTTCTTTCGCAATTCGAATATAAGGAGTACGGCATGGAAGAAAATGAAGACAAACACGTATACAAAGATGAACGACACGGACTCAATAAAAAACCATGGATGAGATCAAGTGCACCGATAGAGTAAGTATCTCCTGATTCTTATAGGACACCTGAAAGGGTGGATCCAGGATTTTAGAAAAATTGTAAGTAAATCTTGAAAACTTTTGGAAAAATTGCCGAGAGGAGGGACGCCAAAAAAATGACTTTTTTCATTAAAAAATCCTATAAATATCTCTTTTTTCATGTACAAATCGTAAAAAAATGTGCTAAAATAACATGCATACGTTCTAGTGCTGCTGATGAGGAATAAATTTCATTAAATTTATTGCAGTTGGAATTAACGTATATGTTATGGTCTCATGTTCACTTACTCTATATCCTTTCGTAAAATACGGATAGTATATTAAATAATTCCAACAATATTTTTTTTGTTTGATGGTGAAAGGAAGTTGTTCGGCACTATGCATTCCTCAAATCCGCCCCTGTCCACTGTGCTGCACATGTCAAATCCGGTATCACTAGGTTAAATGATGCATTAACCTCTCGTTTAAATTGTACGACGAGCAACAATGACATCTCTCCCTCTATAAATTTAGAGAAAGTGACACACATTTGATATGTGAAATGCAGCGTAAGCGGATCATTGCGTCAAATAGGACCTGTTGTATATGCATAATAACATGGAATCGTAATAAAAAAAGAAACTTTCTGTTCCTTTTTTGTCAAAACAAAATGCGATTTGCCCTTTTCATATCTGCATGTGATCTATCATCTTTAAGATAATCGCCGAAGAGTGTGAGAAATTTAAAACAACTGTATTGGTTGGAGTATCTAATTTAAATATAATTACTTTGTTTGTTCCCCTCTTTGAAACTGACATTTTCACACAAAAACATATACAAAATTTATTTTGCTTTGCCCAGAATGCAAAAAGAGAATAGGATGAATTCAAAATTACATTAAAATATATAATATAGGTATATTACACATTTTATTGTTCACATATATATATACATTGACGGAGCACCCACAGAGAAAGACTCAGTTCTTTCAAGACGCAAAACTTTTTTTTATACAAATGGAACATATAACAAATAATAGAAAGTAGTTTAATTTCTGTCTATTTTAACTACAACCATCTTTGTTACTAATTCTTTTTTTCACAGATTTTTAAAAATTTTATTTCACTAATTCGCATGCAAATTAGAGAGTGAATTCCGCTCAAACCGGTGCTATGAGCTACTTGAATTTGCAATCAGGCAGGAGTGTTTGCTCTTTGTTGAAGGCCTCATGGTGACTTCAAGATGAAGAACAACAATGAAAGCGTTGCTTAATCTTACCATGTATTTATAGGGATACAGTCCGATTTACATTTACCACATATCCCCTTATTTGTTAGCTAATAACCGCTAACCGAATGAGTATGGAAATGGTTTTACCACATTTCTAGACAGGAATAGTTAGAATATTGTAAAGAATGACTTTTCCATAGATGAACCTTGTAAGGAAATATTGAAATATTGTTTTCATTTGAAATCACAACTGAGTAATAACTAATTACCGAAGTTACTGTGAATTTATTTTCTGCATATGCGCATTTCGACAACTTACGTCTCTTCGGTGCAGATAAAATCTAAACGTTTGAAAGACCATAAACTCAAAGATGTTTAAAAAGATGAGGTCACTTTTTAATCCTCTTGACGGACAGTTTTGTAAAATTTCTATATTGACTTGTGTTATGTGTGAATTGCGCTCTGTAATTAAACTTTCAGTTTCAAATCATAATTATTCTGTTTTCTTTGTATTGACCGTGCTTTATAAGCATCGCACCATAAGTGTAATTTTGTGTAGACTGTTTTGTATGGACCCAACTTTCATACACTTTTAGTATGACTTACATTTTAGATGATTGATTTGTATAGCTTACAAAAAACACATGAAGTATGGTTTTTGGTCAAAAGATATTTAAATCAAAAGCAATTTTAAATGACTTAAAAGTAGACACTTATACCCGTGTCGCCTGTCTACGCTGTATGTATTGATATATTTCTAAAATTTAATTGTCAATGAAATTCAAATTTGAAAGCAATGTAAAACCAAAATGCTGGCCCTAATATGCTATAGGACAAAAATATATATTTAAAATACCATTAACCGATATATTATGCATACTGTTATAAAAAAACTTACTGCAAAAAAGAAAATAATATTGCAATGAAATTTAAATCAGGGTCAAAATTCCACTGGGGAACTCTAATGTTAAAGATGGGATAACAGGAAATATCTACAATGGCTGAAAATTTAAGTCACATGTCACAATCTGCCAGGGAACTAAACAGGAAAAACACAAATTAGACGAAAGACAAACGTAAACAACGACAGCCGGACTTGGTATCGGCACTAGCAAAAGCCATCGGTAAGGTTAAACCGGTTTATGGGTACCCAAAGCTCCCCTTTATCTGTCCCGTTTCCCTATAATATCATAAACATACGTCGTATAAAACCCAATACAGGTACACTATTAACTCCATGACCACAATCTTGATAGGAGAGAAAATGACAATACCTAATTTTGAAAGATGGGTCAAGGGGTGCTCGGCGCTAAACTGCCGGCTAGCCCAAGGAGCCTACTCTGCTGGTAAAACACTGTCGCACTACGGAAGAAAAATCAGACTCAAAACTTCCCGAAGGGCTTGGTCAAGAATCATAATATATTTCAGTAGACATCGGCAGTATCAGAGAGAGGCCAGTACGTGTGTAAAACTTTCCGGTCACTAGATCTCAAAGCTAATTTTACAGATGCAAACAGGGTATCTTGTCGATATCCCCTATTACGTAAAGAATGTAAGTTACGTCCCAGCTTTTCTGGATCTTTAATAAGTTTTTTGGCATTTTTAACAACATTTCCGTAAAAACGAGGATTAGAAATGTCCATAGTAATAAGCTGTTTGCGAGTAACGCCATATTTAGATATCAGATCTTTCTATCTATTATAAAACTTCTTAAAAGTGTTTAACAACTTATGAAATCTGTAACCTTGTTGTAAAGGTTTGGCAGTGATCGTAATGTTTCGTGCATTAAAATTGTCAAGATTAGAACAAACGCGTGCGAATCGTTCTAGTTGAAAAATATAGACCCTGTAGGATAGAGCTAAAGGAATGTCGCCGTCAAGGAAAGGGAAATTAGCCCGTTGTTCCATTTGCTTAATCTTACCATGTATTAATAGGAATTTTGCCTCAAGTACATTTACTAATTATCCTCTTATTTTTTCCTTTACAATGGAGTTTATCTCTCGTGCAGCGTGGAGTCCGTAAACAGATTCCCCGTACAAAAAGTGTATGCTTTTTATTTTGTCAGTTTTGGTGTACTTGTTCATGTGAGAATTTCTCATCAGAATGAACTAGCAAAATTTGATATTTGGCTTTTGTGTTTTGTAAAAATTAAACTATTTTTCTGGCCATCTCTCTCTCTCTCTCTCTCTCTCTCTCTCTCTATATATATATATATATATATATATATATTTGTCTTCTTTGCTGATCCTTTTAGCATTTGGAGGTTTTGACAATTTTAACTTTCAAAACATTTCCGCTTTAATCATTTCAAATGCATTAAGCATTAAACTTGAAAGTTCTTGCTATATTTTATCTGCAAATTTCATCGTTTATAGTGCAAGAAACCAAAATGGATACACTTCAATGATACATCGGCAAACGAATACCGAAGCAAGAACAAGGAAAGGGGAAATTCTAAAATCATAAATCCAAAATCACGGCAATTCACAGCAACACGAATTAAGACAGTATGATAAACACAAAACAAATAAACAAAAATGAACAAGAACGCCACAAAACTACAGCACTAGCAGTGTGAACCCTATAAAAGTGAGGTATCATCAGTTGCTCCGGAAGGGTAAGCATGATCTGCTCCACATGTGGCACCCTCCACACTGCCAGTGAAAAGTCCAGTTTTGTCACAGTCGGTGTAAGTCAGTCCGGTAACAACTTCTGGATCTACCCAAAAATATCTGTTCTCATTTGTGAAACAGAAACATTGTAATGGTCTATCAAATCGTTGTGACGACCGTAAAACTTCTGTAGTGATAATTGCAACAGTGGCTGAACCTACCCTTGATGTATACGTTTTTGAGGCAGTAATTTCGCTCTGTTGACAAAATCGCTGTACAAACTACAGGCACGAATGAGTTGTGAAATATACACGCCATATGCCTGAGAAGTTGAAATATTACTGCTCAAAAACGGAAAATTCACGATTGGAAAGTCGAAATCATCACGCTTGTCGTAAAGTTTTGTTTTCAGACGTCCAGAGTTGTCAATGTAGAGATATAGGTCCTGGTATGATGCTGATGATGGTGTATCAGTGGTCTCTTTAATTTCGAGTTCATTTGGGTATATAAGATGAAGGTTATCCTTAAATTGAGGATTGTTCAATGAAAGAACATCATCTATGTAACGGAAACTGAAATTAAAGGATTTGGCTAGCTTATTGTCTTTTTTCTGAAGTAGCCCTTGTATGAACATATGGCTTCATACGAATAAAGAAACAAATCTGCTAGAAGTGGCGCACTATTAGTCCCCATAGGTATCCCTATTGTCTGCTGGAAAACTTGTTCTCCAAATTCTACAAATATGTTATCAATCAAGAATTCCAGCATTGCAATGACATCCTCCTCGGTAGACTTTTTGTGTGAATAAGTGTGATGTTTAACAAAATAGACCCATCTTTACCTATCACTAAATATGAATATCTTCTTTCACCCTTTTTAGTACAGAAAGACTGATGTATTAAATCCCGGAGTACTGACTTTAGCTTATCGTGTGGAAGATTAGTATGGAAAGTAGAAAAATGTTTTGATACTGTTGCAGTGGTTGAGTTCAGTTGAAGGTAGATATTCTAATAAGTCTTTTGAGTTTTTGAAAATCCACATCTTAGTCACTCCACTTGTTGAGTATACTTTATCACTATTATCTTGAGGCTATCTTTGACTGCAGAAAGTAATGAAGTGAGGAGCTTAGAAAGGGGGTTTATTGTGCATTTGGCAGACCCTGTTTGTAAGGGCATTTATGTAATTCAGGTACCCAGTAGATACAAGGCAGGTTGTTGTTCTCTTCACTCAAACTGATACCAAAGGAAGTCAATACTGATTTGTGACTGTTTAGTATATCCTCCCTTGGTATGGTGGAGAGTTTGTATGTGTTACACATTGTATTTTATGTGTCTGAGTGTAAATAAAGAATCTGGTTGCCAAATGAATGAATGATTCAACCTGTAAAGGAATTTTTATTTTGTGGCTCAATAACTCCAAATCTATAACTGCAGCCATTCCATTTTATTGATAATGAAAATGTATTAAGCATTCAAGTACTTAATTGCTTCTACGCATGTTCAACATTATTTATAAAGCAACACGAATAAATCAAAGCATTTAATTAAAATATTACAAAACTGACGGTCACCAGATTCTGCCCTGTTCTGTGCAAGTCTATATGTTTTGAATAATGTAGAAAATGTTACTAAGTATATCAAATTATCCAATCAAGGAGCATTGCTGTTTCGTTTATCTGATGTTTCAGATGTAAACAGATCACAACATGAAGAGAGTTCTTTTTCATCTTACAATACAACATCTGGAGAGGGAACGCAATACAGACCTATACAACCAATTGAAGGTGAACAGTATGAATACTTTAAATTACAGTATATATATTTTTTTCATCTTAGTTTTTTTGGACAACAGGCGTGCAGTATCAAAACGTTTAAAAAATGCGGGTCACACGGACTGGGGCTTATTTCGCCCTTTATTATACACCAGTTCCATAGGATAGGAGGTATACTGTTTTAACCTTGTCCGTCTGTCCGTCCGTACCGAACATTTTTAGTCAAGGATTTCGCAGTTCGTGCATATAGTGATGATTTAATATTTGGCCTGAATGTTTAGTGTGATGGAATGTACTGTGTCTCCCTGTTTTACGATAACTTTGATTTTTTTTCTTGATAGCCCTGTATTGAAGTTTTTTGTCGAGATTTTTCAGCTTGTGTATGTAGTAATGATTCCATATCTGGTCTTAAGCTTTGGCATGATGAGTTGTCCGTGTCTCCCCCTTTCAAGTCATCTACTTCCTGTCTGACAATTACTTTGATTTTTCCAATTATTTCTTGAGTATTTATCATGGTGTCAAGTTGTTTGCAGATGACCCATTTTCTGTAATTCAAAAACGGTATTAGAATAGCGAAAAAACACAAAAAGCCTTAATTCAAAACAAATTAAGGATGTTTGCTGGTTATGTTTATGTATTTGTGTCAGATTTTCGGATTTTTCTGGTTTTATCCATTTAAAAGCTTAATAATTTTTTTTGCCTGGTGACCCCCTAATTTTTTTTTCCATAATTTCATTTAATGCATCTTTTTAAGCATTCTGATAAAATTTTATTCAGTTGGTATTTTTTTGTAACACTCATTATTGGATAAACATTGTTAAACCAATGAAAAATGCAGAGGAGTCCAGTTTCCCGCAATTTTTGAAGCATTTGTATAACAAAATTTTCATCGGTAACTTATTGATTTTTTTTTTTTTTTTTTTTTTTTTTTTTTTTTTTTTTTTTTTTTTTTTTTGCTTAAATTAAGTCATTGTTGATTTTCTAACAAAATATCACATTTGATTAAAATCTTTGTTATTTTAAAATCGACCTGCGAACATCCTTAAGAGTACAGAAATACAGAAAATACAGCCACAAAAAGCATACAATGGAAAAACAAACTTAAATACTGAGGCACTCAGGGTGTCAACAACCATTCACACCGAGAATGACAGTTTCGCTAGAAAGGTTAGCACATCCTGCTCTGCATACAGCACCCCAATCCGTCTAATTCCACATTCTATAAACATATAGTTTCATTACTTTATGAATATTACTATAATCCATACTGTTGTAAAGTACTGATAGATGAAATATTCAGACTTATCTATCGTAATAACATATTTTTATTGATATGAGAAGGAATAAATATTGTATAGCATTTTATATTCATTTAAGACGAAGACACTGCGGAGTGTGAAAATTCTGATAATACATGGATGCTATATGATAAAATCTTTTGGAAAAGATCATGTATAAAAGGTAAATTATTGTAGTTTTCTTGGAAAACCGATAAATACAACTACGGAATTTGACTACTATTGGCGATTATAACAGTACTATTGATAATAAACAAAACAAAAGGTGGAAATGCCTACTTTGAACTGTAAACTGTAAACAAAATGGAACACAATTGTAGATGGCAAAGAAAACCGTAGGTCAGATACTAAATTTTCTGTTATAGATAACAAAGACAGTGGTGTTGATTTCGATTATTATTCACCATCTCATTAAATACCACTCTCCCGTGGGCAATTTTAATTTCACAATAATGACAACTTCTTGATGAATTTTTAAGTAAATTTTCCCACTGGTTTCTAATTAGCTTTATAACACAGGTAATCAGTTACTTAATTATGGACGGAAATAACAAAATTATTGTCAAAGTAACCTGATTTGGCATGGCTGCTGACAATCCCCGATACATGCATGTTCAACCGCTCGATGTTTTGTTTGCATTTTGCCCAGTGTGCATTTATATCATATCTTTTTATTTTGCCCTTGAACATGTAAGGTTTGATTATCATACCATGTTTAATTTAAGAATATAGCGAGGGGTATTGGAAGAAGGTGCTATCGATATGTATATATTTGTTAAAGAGATAGCCCCTTTTACCTGTAACCCCTCGATAGACTCGTTCATCACGTTTAATTAAAGTTATCCATGTAGAACATGAACTTCTAAGTGACATTTTTTCGCCTGGATGCTGCCTTGCCTTCAAAGATACATACACATACAAGGCTAGATGATCCTGTGAATAAGGCAATGTCTTTGGATTGTAAGTCAATCATGCGAGAAATGTAGGTCAACCGACTTTATTTGACCTTGATGCTGACCTATAACCAAATATGCATGTATATACGATGTTAGAAGACAGTTCCTTGTGGATTAACGAAGGTATGAACGAGGATGAAAAATTGAATTCATTACTGTAACAATACAATCAAGCCGAAAACATAGGTCAAAAAGGAAAAAAAATAATGCAAACTTTTCTTCAGCCTACGATGCACCTGCATTTCAAAGTTTGATTGTCCTCTCTTTACATTGAAGTTAATCCGAGGGAACCCCAAGCAATTCAGGGCTTTTGTTGATATCCATGTCAAATTCTAAACGAGGCCTTAAAGATGGAGGTATAAATCTTTTAGTATATAAAGTCCCGTACACTAACGAACTGATTTGAAACGGAAATTTTTGTTCATTTTGAAATTGTGAAGACCTTACAGACATTTAAACCTTTCGATATAGCAGTTTGAAATTAAATTTTAAAGCCAAATGATTAATTTTTCAAAGTTTCTGAGTCATTTTATATAGATATAAAGGCAAAGATATTTTTATTATGATTTTATTTAGATCTTAGACGATAAATTGTTAGCATTTTCGAAATGAGTTGAATGTTATTATCAAATATGTTCGAAATTGATAACAATGATGATTATCACTTTTTAAATTCCCATACAATAGCTAGCAATATAAAAACGGAATATCTAAATATTAGTCAAGTTCCACATAATTGCTAGCAAATTAACGGTGGTACATAAAACGAAATATCAAAATATTAGTTTAAGTTGCACGCAATCGCTAGCAAACTAACCATGGTAGATAAAAACGAAATACATAATATTAATTTCACACAATCGCTAGCAAACTAACTGTGGTAGATAAAATCGGAATATCTAAATATTAATTTGATTGTGTAAATACAATTCTCTTATGGTGTGGCAACAATATCTATTTCCTTCACGATAAGATAATTCTTCGTATCACTTAGTGATAACTTTTATGCTATTAGATAACTTTTCAGCCGTATTTTCATTGGTTGTTTTAGAGGTCACACATCAGGTCAAACCAACGTCATGGCAATCTGTGCTCATTGCATTATTTTTTATTCCATTGGCAAGAAGAAGAAATGAAAGAAATGAGCTTCGTGTGTACACATCTATTAATTCATTCTCCCAAAACAGTTGAATATATTTTGGCCACTTGAAATATATTATTTTATTGCTAAAAATAAGTTTAATTTCCGTCCTGTGTTCTGTGTTGATGTTATGATGTAATGTGTATTGGGATCATTGACGCGTGAAAATTGACACCACAGAGCAAGAGAAATTTACATCTACTTTTAATTACAAATCATTCATAACATTTTCACTCAACTGACAAGCAGAAATTAATTTTATTACTGTATAGATGTTTAAAACTGTAATTACAATTCAACCGAGCTTTCACCCAGGATTGTCACCAGCGAGGAATCATGTACCTGTCATTGCTATTGATTGGTGTGTACATGTGCGTATAATGCAACATAGTTCCTACATCTACAACACTTATCGTTGTTTATAGTTTCTACTTTATATACGGGGAACATTTATTGCTAGACTTTACATTCATTATAAGGATAGATTTAAAGTACATAATCAATCTTCAATGTATTCACAAACGCAACTAAATTCTCCCAAGTTAACATAATTGGGAGAACACGACAGAATGGTTTATCATAAGAGAAATAGGTTTCACAACTCGTGAGGCTTGTGTATCGCTTGTTATCAAATCTCGCTATTTAATTACAAATAATAATTAACTCGCTGAAGCTCTTTGATTATTATTGTGTAATTAAATAGCTCGATTTGATAACAAGCGATATACAAGCCTCAATCATAATGAAACCTATAATTCTGATCGTTATCCTTTTTATGTAAAGGAATAAGATAATCTTTATATTTTCATTCACGTTTCAGCTGAGGACGTTCAGTTTAAGATGAGTTTGAACAGATCTTCTATACATGCACATCGATTCTTGTCACATGACAACAAAGTGTTAAGTAACCATTATACTTTGGAGACTCCATATAGTGAAACAAACAATGTTCAGTTGCAGAAATATGGCGGAGTTATAGCAGACCATTGCCTACCAGACAATACCATTGTTTCCTATATTGTGGAGTACAAATATAAAATTACAAATCGACTTCAGCAGCTAAAAATTGTGTTTGAAATCGGTATTGCAGAACGAGATAAAATTGATAACGCTAACTCAGTTAGTTTTCGAATGGTCAGTGGCTGGTCTTTTCTTGCTGGAAAATGTAAAAAGTACAAAGAAATTTGTTTATTTGCCTCTCACAAATCCTCTAGGACATACCTTTCTGTATTTAGCTCCAACACCTCTAAAAAGGGCGATAAATTGGCGTTTTAAAATCGCAGTAGACAGAATACAGAATACATTTTCTCTCATTCAGACCCAGAAGGCATTGTATACCTTCCATAATGTTAGGTCAGGTGTCAACCTTTGCCCTGTGTTTGGAGTGTACAGTCCGTATTATGTTGAAGTCAAACTGCATCTTATAAACGCTTATAATCTGACAAGCTTCCAGGCTAATTGTAATTACTCTTAATTTTTTTTTTGGTTATCGTAAATTATATCAGTCTGATATCAGTTTGATAGACTGTGTACTGAAATACACAAGTTTTGCTGACACCACATGGCACACTAGAAATATGTTTTTATTATCATTAACTTCGCAAAAATTAAATTTAAAAAAAAAAATCCAAAGGAAAATTGAACTTTCGATAAAAAATGTAAGAGAGTATAGGAAATTGTTATGGAAGTGGCAAAAACGTATGTACGAATTGGATTGTCGACGAAAGGAGGAAATGAGTTGGAAGAGTTAACCCTCTTTCTACCCTCACTTACCTTCTTTTTGTTTCCGTGCATTGTGGCTGTCTCACGTCCTTGTTTTGTCTTTGTTTTTATCTGTTGCCGTTTCTGCCGTGTCTTTGGACTTCGATTTTTGTGGTCATCGCTTCCCTTGTTCCTTCGGTATTCTACTGCCGTTGTTTTAGAAGGTCTTCATTATTTTCTGTCATATCAGAATCGAAATAATTCATGGCAGGTATATGGTTATGGTCCTTTAATCATGGGCTAGGGATTTCTATTCGAAAATTAAATCCCTCGCTAACGCTTTGGGTTAAATTCGAATATAAAGGCCCTGCCCATGGTTAAATTTCCATTTACCAATCGTGATTTTTTTCTTAATTATAGTACAGTAAAGTGACCAAAAGACTGCAGATAGTTCCCAAAGTGGCAGCTACAACACAATTAAAACCACAGTTTATAAGAAAATGATTGGAGATAAAATTGAGTTTCATTCAGTACATATTACACAGAATAGCAAAACTGACTGAAATTGATATAATCATGTTCAAGCTACAAGCCGGAATATTCAGATATATTGTAACCGACATCATTTTTTGTATTTCGTTACATATTGTTTCAGGATATGTATCATCAATACTGTGTCGACCAACTATTCTCATTCCATGCCAACTTCATGTTGCTTTTTAAATTGTTTTCCTGGAATTGTATCTTACAATTATTTTAAACGATTGATTACGCATTAAACATATACAATATACATGTAATTGATAGATAACGGTCGTATTTAAGACCAACTTGATTTTGTTTATGTTGCTGGTAAATTTCAGTTTGGGTATTTGCGTTTTAAACTTTTTATTATTGTGTAAACAAAAATAAATAAAAAATATATATAAAACACTAATTTGTCTGTTTGACTCCCCTTTCTTGACACTTCTAGCCAAGGTGATTAGAAGCTTTTCACTAACATGATCTGATCACCAATCAATATAAACCTTGAAGTGTTCCCATATCTACTACCAGATATGTTATGATCTTGCTTAACACAAATTTGTTAAGACAGTGTAAGATTGTAAGTTTGTTTTCAAGATCATTGATTTCAAGGACGATCAAGACGTGTTAAGGAACTTTAAGATCAAGTAAGATACACTTGTTAATTGCGTTCAGGAATGATCAAGACGAGTCAAGTTTTTTAAGTTTAAACAGGATCTCTATTTGATCTTGTTAATCGGAACTAACTTAACACATCTTTATTGCTCTTGAACGCTGTTATCGTGTTAGATCTTGATAATCTGAATAGGTTTTGATCGTCCTTGAAAGCAGTTATCTTGAAAAACGACCTATAATACCTTGCACTATCTTAACAAAATTTTGATAAGCATGTCAAGATCTTGATGAGATCAAAATGGCAAAACAAGATAATAAGATTTCTACTGGTGATAGTTTATAACTATTAACAAATATCATAAAAACTTATTGCAGAAACAAACCTGAAAAAAAAAACGAATCAAACAACAGGTATGACATTTTTGAAACTTTTTTGTGCATAATGATGCATCATTTAGGGAGGGGTATTTTGAAAAGCAAAATCGAGAATCTAGATTTAAAGTTGCTTCTTATGTAGATATATCATGCCCCTCTTGACATTTTTCTCAAATGTTCCTTCTAAACATAATATAGCTGTTTATATATGAGTTGATCAGATCATTCTTCTCCTTTCTAAGTTTTATATATTATATTGAATTGAACGAACAGTGCACAAGTGTAGAAGTTTAATAGAAATTGTTCTGATCGTGTTTTGGATGTTTAACATCCTTTTTTATTTTCTTTCATAAATTTCTGATTAGGAGATAAGTTTTGTTCAATTGGAAGAAATGTCAAATAAGATTTAAACAATCTATAAATCTTATCAATCATTCAGAAGAAAAAAAAAGTTAATGTTTCTGAATTGATTTTTTACATGATGCTTTCATACAATTAGCAAAGAATTCCGCTTAAACCGGTGCTAGGGGCAGTCTTGAACTTACTATGAGGTATGAGCAAAGCTCATTGTTGAAGGCCTCATGGTGACTTCAATATGAAGAACAACAAAAAAACGTTGTTTCATTGCTTTTTTTTACCATGTATTTGTAGAGACTTCGTCTCGTGTGTATTTATTGCATATCTCTTCAATGATTATTTGTGGATGAAAATAATGACGTATATATACATTTTATCTCGTATTTCGTTTTAATTTTACTTTAATTTTGTAATTACGACATGAGATGTCGTAATCTTTACACCGGTATGTCGTAATTGGACATATTAATTGAAACTACTACATGATATTTTTTAATGACCTCTATGTACATATTCTATATTCTACAATTCGTATATACATTGGTGCCTAAATTTGCTTGAAAGGTATCAGAGGTAAAGATGAAAATGTGAAAAACCATGTCTTAATTTCAAGATAGCTATGTCGTAATTTCGACATCAGTATGATGTAATATCGTCATAACTTAGTCTTAATTTTGACATCGTTATGTCTTAATTAGGCCACAGTTGCTTTTCTATATGACCCTAACCGGCTTCTGTAGATGAATAATTGACGAAATAAGTGTACAAATTTTAATATCACAACAATGGAAACTATGACGACAAGCTATATGAACATGGACGTAACAACAATCTTACCTACGACGTCATAAAATGTTTTGTGCACAAAAAGGTTAGTAAATCTTATAATGTCCACCGTGATTATCACATTTTATAACAGAATCGAAATAATTCATGTCTGCCGGTGGTTTGTATTCGATTTACATATGGGTGTTCATTATAATTTTCATTTTTTTCCCCTAGCTGCGCTGCTCTACACGATGGTTAAACAGTTTTGGTAATGAGTACTTCTATTTTTACAACTTTTGGATTATGGCTTTCCATGTTATTTGATTTTAATGCAGCTGATGAGAGGTTACTCCTTGAACACGTGTACAGCATAACGAAATCTACCGTTTATCATGCAACTTTGGTATTTATTGTGTTTTTAACTAAATTTCCCACAATCTACCGGCGGCCATGATTCATTTCTTACTTTCAGATAGGAAACGCTTTTGATTCCTGTTTCTTTATTTAATATTGCAGTCTAGTTTTTGTCAAAACCAATTGCTATCCAAGCAGAAGCAATAAACTAAAGCAAAGGTCAAATTTCAAATATACAGCGAAAAAATACACCGAAATACACAAACATTTACAATACCAAATTTACAATATAAAATTTACGATACACAAAGTATACATGTTTTAGTTCTTTCAATTTGCCTTCCTTGAAAAAACGTGAAGCTTGACTGTTCTTGCAAAAGCTATAAGCATGTTAGCATGTAGAGCTGATTTGATTGCGACAGTGGGCTTCGTTTGCAGTATTATTCATGAAGTATTTTTGTTTGTGTATTTAAGATAAGACGAACCGGTTGTATTATCAGATAAGTACAGGGCCATGAACATCTCCCTAACTCATCACTTGACAATGGGCAAACATAGACACACTGTAGAACTAACAACCAGAGACAGGAGGTTTAAACATGGCAGAAGATTTCAACCTATCCAAATTGTGGACATAATTAATAAAATGGAAAATCATTACTTATTATGCAAAAAAAACAATCAAAAAAGAAATATTAGTTTCCAATAATACCGAAATCAGAGGACAAGTCTGACTTTTTGGCTGGTGAATACCCTCGGACCTCTGGGCCACCCGCAGTTGCATCGGCCAAATGGTTACTAAATTCAAGGAGTAACCTTAGTTAGTAACCAATAGTCAGACTTGTCTGACATAAAAAAGATATTTTGAGTTTTATAGAAATTCAATGTGTTTATCAAAATTCAAACACCTTAAAATACAGAGGCTTCATTCCGTGTAAGTCACTAAATTGACGTCCTGTGTACTGGATTTGGTCTCCTATTTCGATATTTTTGGTAATGAGTAGAGTACTGCTTTTTTGACTATTTGTGGATTATGACTTTCCATATTTTTCGTTCGTATGCTGCTGATGAGAGGTTTATTCGTGAAACACGTGTACAGCATAACGAAATTTACTGTTTTTTATGCAACCTGGTTATATTTATATATCTAGCTCATATTGCGTTGGAAGTAAGTCTGCATTATCCAGAATTTTCTACATGATCAAATGATTGCAATCATATCAGTAAGTAAGTAAGTAAGTAAATTCTTTATTCCAATTTTGGTGCCCACGAGAGGCAAAATAAGTTTTACAAATAAAGAGAGAAAATCTAAACTAAAGATTACAAACACAGTAGCTACAAACAAGGACATAATGACTAGAATACAAACAAAAAAAAATGAATATAAATGAATTATATCATTATAAATGGAGTTGCCCTTTGGGAGAAACGTTATAGATTAATTCCTATTACTAATTACTGTACATTTTGTTTTTTCTCATCTCAAAACAATCATAAATAAAGTTTGATAGATTTATTATAAAATCTTTATCTTCATTGGACATAAGCCAAACCAATGCTTCCCTCTGTGACAGATTGGTATAGTTAGGGTTGCTGTTGAGACTGCACACAAACTCTCTTCGTCTGTTTTCATATAGAGGACATGTAAATAGAAGATGGAACTCGTCATCGATTTCATTACAATTGCATAGTGTGAACTTTCGTTCTTCTTTTTCTATATTTCTATATCTCCCCTTTTCAGTTTCAAGGGAATGAGCACTGATTCTAAATTGAGTAAAACATTTTCTAATTTGGGGATTTTTTATGACTTCGAAATATTTTTCCATCCCAAAAATAACCTTGAATGACGCGTATGTCCGAAGCTTCCCTGATTGTTTGGATTCACTCTCTGATAAAACAGATCGCCATTTCTCTTTAAATTCCATACGTAATTTTTCCTTTATGATTTGATACAATTCATTATTTTTAGGGCTAGGGATTCCAGCATTTTTAATAAATGTATGAATATCATTTATCCAACATTTTTTGTTGTTTTCTGCTAAGAAAGTGTTTTCTTTAAAAGCTTTGTCAACGAGTTTGTTATCCGTTCGGTCTCTTAGTTGTGTATAATATTTTATAGAGTTAAGTACTGCATCAATATATATAGGAAACCTCCCTAGTTCTCCCAGAATAGCATAATTGGTTGCTTTCTTGTTCGTACCACAAACGTTTTTAAGAAACTTAATGTGCAGTCTCTCACAATGCAAACGTGGGATAAAATTTTTATTATATGAAGGATATTTTAATGTACCCGATATTTCAGAACCGTAAAGCAGTACTGGTTTAATTGTATGATCAAATAAATGTAATAATGTTTTTGCATTTGGCTGGACATTTTCGAAACATTTTGTTAGCTTATAATATGCACGAAGGCCCCTTTTATAGAGGTCTTCTTGGCAATGTGAGAAGGTTCCAGACGCAGAAAATATAATACCGAGATATTTGTATCTGAGCGTGTGTTCTAACTCAATTCCTTTATAATAGAATTGAGCATTTTGAAGCTTTCCTCCTTTACAGAAAATCATCATTTTTGTCTTTTTTATATTTAATTTCAGTCCATTCATGTCACAGAAGGAGACCAATTTATTCAAGCAGCTCTGTAATCCCTTTTGACTTGTTGACAATAAAATAAGATCATCTGCATATAACATACAATTAAGCATACCGTTGTCAAGGAAGACCGGATCATCTTCCCTATTAAAACAATTAGGTAGATCGCTTATGTACAAATTAAATAGGTTGGGGCTTAAGTTATCACCTTGGCGAACACCAACAGCTGGAGAAAATGATTTTGATAGATTGTCCCCTGTTCGTACACATAGTTTATTTGAATCATACATACTTTTTAATATATTTACAAAATTGCCTTTTAAACCAACATTTTTTACCCTGTATAAGAGTGCAGAATGCAAGACTGTATCATAGGCTTTTGCAAAGTCAATAAAGCATGTGTATAATTTTGATCTATTTGCACTATACTTTTCAATAAGTGTCCTTAATACAAACATATGGTCACTTGTTCTTGCCTTTGGTTGAAACCCTATTTGTGATTCTGTAATTATACTGTTTTTGTCAAAGTATGTTTGAAGTCTATTATTCAAAACACTGTTAAATACCTTAGCCATACATGGCATCACTGCAATGCCTCTATAATTTGTTGGGTCATATGGGTCATCATTTTTAAATATTGGTCTGATATATCCGGTCTTCCAATCGTTTGGATAAATACCATCAATATATATCTTATTAAATAACTTAACTAAGCATGGTAAAATAAATGTATGGCTAGCTTTTAACATTTCATTTTTAATTCCATCTAGTCCAGCAGACTTATTATTCTTTAATTTTTTAATAGCTTTTGATATTTCATGTTCTGTTATTCTGTAGTCAATGTCCGAGAAAGTTTTTTCTTTGTCTAAATCGAACAACTTTTATAAAGATGTTGCTTCAAGACAGAAAAGTTATTTAGTGAATGAAAGGATATGGAGTAAATGCACACGAGACAAAGTCTCTACAAGTACATGTTAAAAACAAGCAACAAAACAACGCTTTTATTGTTCTTCATCTTGAAGTCACCATGAGGCCTTCAACAATGAGCTTTGCTCATACCTCATAGTAAGTTCAAGACGGCTCCTTTCACCTGTTTGAGCGAAATTCTTTGCTAATTGTCGAGCAACGCTACATCAATGTCTTCATTGGTCATGGGTGCGGGATTGTCAACAAACATTTATAAAACTGGCAAAGTTCTCTTACAATCACCGTCATCCTTTCCCCGACAAAAGCACTAGTGTCTTAAGCTAGTGGACGATTACTACATATAGACAAACACAGGGCACTCATCAAGTCGAATGTAAGAAAACTTGGCGTTATAAAATAGTAAGATGTGGGCCCTTTAAACAGGTGGTCAGAATTGCATTTCGAAATTACAAAAAATAAATGCCAAAAATGAAACTATGTATAGTATATCCATATGAGAAATTCTTTCACGCACACCATGACTGAAATAAGTAAAGAGCATACATCTATCGCACGGCGAATCGTTTTACGGACTTCACACTGCAGAAGAGACAAACTCCAGTCGTAAATGGTGAATGAAAGGATATGGAGTAAATGCACATGAAACAAATTCTCTTCAAATAAGCAATGAAACACTTTGCTTGTTTGTCCACTTTGCAATGGTATTGCTGTTGATCAACTGTTCTACACATTCTACACCCGGCGTCTTTTGTGTATGTGCTACTGTTTATTCCAAATATGATAAAATCGCTTCAGAAAACGAAATTTTTTTCACTCACATTGCTGTTGAAGACAGAAACACAATAGAAGCAGTGCACCTAGCTTTTATTTCCAATGTTAATTAGAGTAGAAGAAAAGCCACTTGCTTTTATTTCCCAAAATATGTAGAAAAGAAGAAATGCCACTAGCTATTATTCCTTATGTTATGTAGAATATAAGAAATGCCACTAGCTATTGTTCCTTATGTTATGTAGAATAGATGAAATGCCACTAGCTATTATGCCCTATTTTATGTCACTGTCATATTAAATTTTAAACAAAAGCCTTCATCTAATTTCAGTTTGCATTTTTCGGTCACAAAATACTTAATAAGCCTGCAATGCTTTGACATCCTTCAAATTGACATACTAAGTATTTATTCTTAAACACTTTATATAAAAACCGAAAGATCTGTAGGGGCACTCTTTTAAATTCCGGGTAGCTCAAAACTCCGAATTTGAAGGTATCTAGTATGTAACTTTAATGACACAAATCAAGATTACAAAGATAAACATGTAACATTTTAGTAAGAATTTTCACAATATGTCAGAGAATACCAGTACACAACATTATTTCCGTTTACCAAATCGGGTCGAATTCAAGACAATCGTATAAAAATATTTTTTGAGAAGTCGTAGATATTCATGTTGTTACCTACTTTCAAATCTGTCTGACTTAAAATGAGACTAAATTGAAATGATGTCAATTTGTTAGTGACTTTTATGTTATCTCACATAATATGATTTTTTTAATGAAGTCGCTTCTTACGTATTCACTATCGACCAAGTGCAAATCGATTGGATCATTATAATAGTCCAAACAATAGATGCGATTCCGATACAGGAATTATTACTGTCATAAAATCAATAATGTTTACGAGAGTAATAATGATTTGTTCAACAATCGCATATATTGTTTTGACTATCATAATGATCTCATCGATTAGCACATGGTCGATAGTGGTATTTGCACTCATTTTCATCTAAAGTACGTCGATAATGTTGATAAAGACACATTCTTTATTTTTCTTAGATATACTGTACTTGTACATGAGATTACGTCTAAAGTGTACACTTTGTTCAATTACTATTATCTAAATACATGTAAATTCTAAAACCTAAGGTTTAAATCCCTGCATCATAGTTTTGTCCTTTGCTATATTTGATATTACTAATTATTTGGATTTCGTTTGGTTTTATGCATTTTAAATAATTTTAGCAATGATGAATTTCCTATGTTAAGGTTCCAGTACTGCTGATAAAGAATAAATTCCCGAAATCGTCATACTTAAGAATTGAATGCATTTTTTCATTGGGATATGAAAGTGTTGATCGAAGCACATTTTTAATGAAGCGCGGTAGCGCTTCATGTTGAAAATGTGCGCCCGGTCAACACTTTCAAAATCCCTATGAAACTTCAAAATAATGCATTCAATGCTTATAATTACATTTTAAAACCAAATAATAAAAAACCAAAAACGTCTCCAATAGAAACGCTGTTTAGCCAGCCGAATTGAAAAGCGGCAGATTCATTTACCAAAAGAACGGTTATATGTATATACGCTGAAGTTAATGATACACAGGGTGTATTCGAACTGTTCCTCACAAAAAAATAATAAATTATTTACTTCATCTTAGACTTTAGTTACTTTTAAAACCTATTCACACAGTCATTATCGGGTCATTTTGTCATTAATTGTGTACAAAAATGGAAATAAAAAAGAAAACAGTATTTTACTGTGACATCAGAGAGCATTTGTCTCTTTCCTACTTCTTTAAAAAGCTAGTGGTGATACGTCTAGACCTACATAAATCTACACTTGCTCTCTTGTATAATGAAAATTTAATATTCCCGCGTTTAAGATCGTTAAAATTACACAAAGATATGAAAATAAAATAGACTATGGGGAAATTTTTATCAAGCGGAAAAAGATTTTTTGGAATGAAAGTAATAACAAAATTACCGAACAAATCTGTCAAGAGACGAAATCTAAACGGTAACTAGACAATACAGGTACAAAACTAAATGATTTTACACTTGTGCAGCATCTCCAAACATTTCTATCTATAAAATCAAAAAGAAAAGAAACGCTCAAATTGATTTCAACACATTAAGCAAGCGATCATTGGAATTATTTTATTCGTGAAGGGGTCCTTACATGAAATCTGCACCTCCCTGAAATTTGATAAGTGTCATGTTAAAATTATGGTTAAAACAATAAACATAATCTTGTTCTTTTGAAAAGGTGTTTGAAAATAAATTTTAAATAAATAAATTTGCCCCCTCTCACCCGGAGTAAATTGATCTTCCCCAGAGACTGCTGAATAAAAATGTCTAATTTATATAATCGGGAAATTAGATATTGATTCGATAAACCCATTCGTATGTTTCTCTAATCACTATGCAATAAGTAACCAATACATGTAAAGGAATACTGATGCCGAGAATATACAAATGTATAACTACGCGAAAGGCGCTCTGAATTTCTTAATAGAAACACGAACGTCAATACTGTTTACATACTGTATGTTAATATTGATTTTATATAGCAACACCGTTACTATTCCGATAACAAAAAAAAAACGGAATTTGAAAGAATCTTACTTACTACATTTCATGCAGCTCATGTGAGAGGATAAATAGGCTTGACGCTCATTTTAATCACATGACACCTGGTTTTATCAATTCTCCAGCCTCTTCGAGACTTTCGAATTAATCAAAAAGTGAAAACAAAATGAGACGATATGTTATGTTACCACTGCAAAGCTACACAATTAATATGCACATTATATCATCATACATAGATGCTAAGAAAATGAAATCGAAACATGTTAACTACACAAAAATCCACAGAAAGTCTACCTCATGATCAAGGAACGTCATTTCTAGCATTATTCTTTTGAAAATATTTTTTTTAATTATATGCATAACAAATTTTTCATAATATTAGATATTAATTTCGTGAATATTTGGTATATTATGAAAGACAGCAAATGAAAATATTGAGAAAGAAAAGATAATTAGCAGAATCCAATCATTAACATGTAAAGGAAATACAATGGTCAAGTGTGAATTCATGATAAAGAATCCACGAGCCCGAGACGAGTGGATTGTTTATCATGAATTCACACTTGGCCATTTTTTCTTTTACTTAAACCATTGTTGAAACATTTATGTAATTACTGCATTGTTAGGTTCGTAATATATATACGTCTATGTCATCGAAAGTTCTCTCAGCATCAAAGAAGAATTTTATAGAAGAAGTTGTCCTAAGAGTTTGATTTTAAACGATATCTTACATTCAGATAAATTTCGATTGTGGTTTATGTATTTTTCAGAGTGAGTCGAAACGGCATTAAATTCAGAAAAAAAAAATGTCCGTGGATTGTGTTGAACCCCTTACCCTTATCAAAAAAGAACGAAGAAGACAGAAAACGTAAGTTTTGTATGTATAATGAAATATTTTCTGCCAATCATATTTTAATATTTTTAAACCCACAGGATAACGCATTCACGAGTAAAGGGCAGGGAAAGAAAGACTGTAATGTTTTGGTCATACATGTATTTGTTAATCAAGTCAAGTTTTGAATTGGCAATGAATAAAAAAATAACAAAAATGAAAGAAATCTACGTTTTATTGTATATCCTATAGAATCTTTATACCCCCCAAAAGTCAGAATATTGAGAAAGTAAACCCAAAATACGTTTTTAGTTCTCTATTAATCCAACAAGACGTTTTTTATAGTTCTTAATGTAATTAATGTAATTTTAGTGTTTTTAGGAAAAATGGAAATCAAATAGAACATTTCCGCGTATCTATCAGATATATTTTTCGAATACTAGCCTAGTTGTAATTGAAAGAAACAAAAATGACGATATTGCCAGTGTGTACATTATATACATTAATGTCGCGGGTATAACTTACCCACGATTGCACGGATCATTTGATCTTCATAGTTTGGCTGAAATATTTTAGAAAAACTCTATGGCCCGATTTATGCTGAAAAAATTATCTGACACCAGCACCTGGGTTAAAATAATTTAGCCCTCACGCTGTTCATTAATGAAAAAACATAAAATTACAAAAAAAAATTCCTAGCATTAAGGATATAACGTTTCCCGACTGGGTTGAAGCCCCCCCCCCCCCCCCCCCCCCCCCCCNATCATAATACTCGATTCCAGCAAAAATAATTCGCTTAATCGGACAATCATGTGGCCGTGAAATGTAGTAAACATGCATTTCCCTTGGGACGTTTATAATCATTAAATTGTTGGTTTTAGAAACTGCTGATAAAAAACTTAAAGAATGGAGTCCTATTACTTCATTCTACATTTCGTTTTAGTATTTTAAAATCCACAAATAGCCGATTATGGCTTATTAGAGGAAGGCAGCTAATAATGATTTTCTTACCCATCCCCCCCCTATACCTGATGCAAAATACAATCTTGTTTTTGGAAAAATGCTTTTTTCGTGCTTGGCAAATTCAAACATATCGCCTTGAACTTATTATGACATGTGAGTAAAGCTCATTGTGAAAGACCTTATGTTGACTTCAAGGTGCCTCATGTTGACTTCAAGATGTAGAACAACAATAAAAGCGTTGTTACTCTACCTGTTTTACCGTGTATTTGCAAAGACTTTGTCTCATGTGGATTTACTCCATATCCTTTCATTGTTTATTTTTCATTTAAAAAATAAAATACTAACCCTAATGAATATCAAATGCTTCTTTATTCAGCTAAAACTTTATGAAATCATTTATATTTCATCAGTCGTTTAGCGACCAGGGAGCAGTAACGGTGTAAAGAAATACAACGGGAAAATGAATAAAACATATTACTTTTTAACTAAATAATTTTGGATACTTTCATGTTTTTTTTTTATTCAATGATAGACTATGTAAGAAGTTAAAGTCTATTATTATTTGGCCGAGAACATAAGGCATTTGTATTTTGCAATATAAATGTTACATATTTCTTCACTTATCAGTTAAAAACTTGCGTGACATAAAATATTGGCAAAAGAGTAAGTCCGGATTTTTATTTGTTGATGAAAAGTTGCGAGGTGGCCATGACTCCTTTTCCAACAAAAAATGGCTTTTACTACGAGGTTTATTTTTTTTACTTGACATTTCTTAGGAGACTGACATAATCAAAATGTCATAATGTTTGTTCGATAATATTTTATTGTATACGAAGCTCTCTTATCCAAACGATAATAGTGATTCCTATGGGAACTAACTGTGCGCCACTCTTAGCTGACCTTTTCCTTTACTCGTACGAGGCTAAGTTTAAAAAAGGGTTTACTAAAAGATTTTGCCCTTTCCTATAATTTCAACTTCCGCTGCATAGACGGTGTTTATTCGTATGTTTTTATACTATAAGGAAACAGGAAAGATAAAGAGTTATCAAGTTCAGCGAGAATAGCATCATCCTAAATTCCAATAGACATAAAGTAAACTAACTAGAAAACAGACAAGACACACAAAGGCTTAACAAATTTCCTGACTAAAGACAGGCAAAAACCTACTTCGGTTGGGTTAAACCAGTTTTATTGGGCTTGAACCTTCCCCCTATGTGATAAATAAAAATACAATAGTAACAACAGTAAGATTCAGTTAGCAACAGGACTGAGTCAATTGTGAAAAATTAAACTGAAAGAACTAAATATACGGACATAAACATGAGATCACAAAAGACTATTAGCAGGTAACTGACATGCCAGCTCCAGACCCATTACCAACTGACAAATTAAGTTATGTACCCTCAGTATACAGGTTTCCACTAAGATCCCTTCCTGTGAGGAGTTTAGCATAACGATTTCATGCATATACTGGAATACATAACCGTGTATAAAACGGTTTAAACCCACCGCTGGCTTTTGCTAGTACCGGTACCAAGTCCGAGTTTCTCGAGTTCCTATCGTTGTCTACGTTTGTCTTTTGTCTTGTACATGTTTTTCCTGTGTAGTTTCCTTGCAGATTGTTGCATGTAATTATAATTTTCAGCTATTGTAGGTGCTCCCTGTTATTCATCTTTAATATTTCTCTTAATAATCCAAAATTTAAGGAATATTTGCATATCCAAATGAGCTTGAAATTAAAGAAAACACTGATACAAATACTTCAGCTTCGTACCTAGATCTTTTTTTTTGTATATTGACGAAGATGGACATTTGAAATTTATGACAAGCGTAAAAATTTGAACTTCCCAATTGTGAACTCTCCCTTTCCGAGCAGCAATATACATGCCTCTCCAGGTATGGAATGTTTATTTCACAGCTGATTCGTTATTGTTGAGCATGTTGTTTGCACAGTGATTTTTATCCTAGATTTCCTAGATTGACTCACTTTCCCTTCCTAGATCGACTCACTTACCCTTCCGGAGCACCTGATGTCACTCTCAGTTTCACTGGAGTTCACACTGTGAGTGCCTTTGTTTTGAATGTTGTGATTTCTATTTCTGTGCTTTGTATCTGTCTGACGTCATTGTTTTGTGTCTGGCGCCATTGTTTTCTGTGTTCTCGTTTTAGCCATGTCTTTGGACTTCGATTTTTGTGTATTTCCCTCCTTTGTTCCTTCGGTATTCTACTGCTGTTGTTACAGTGTGACATGTGCTGTTAACAGAGCAGAACATGCTTCCGGACCACCTGATGTAGCTCTTGATTTTTTAGGGAGTTCACACTGTTAATGCATTAGTTTTTTGTGTTGTCTCGTATCTCATACTGTTAAATTTAAGGTTTATTTTTGTTAGTGATACTTGTGGTACCGATTTGTCCTTGTCAATGTTTCAATACTTAGGTAACAGCAACAAATCTTCAAAATTTTACCTTTGGCCTGTTTGGGGGTAAGGGAAGTAACACATACCATGGAATTTCAATTGGTTATGACTAAAGAGAAGAAAATGACATTTACCAATAAGCTATTAAAAAATTCTTTCAAAAACATATTTGCTCACTTACCGTGTGGTGGGTGCTGTTAACAGAGCAGGACATTCCTACCCTTCAGGAGCACCTGATGTCATACTCAATTTCATGGGAGTTCAAACTGTGAGTGCCTTGGTTTTGAATGTTATGTTTTTTTTTTTTATTCCTGTGCCTTATAGCTGTCTGACATCATCTATTAAACTGTAAAAGCTTTGTAGATGCAATTCGTGAGGTAACGAAGCGTCGTACAGGTGAAAATAAATGGACATAGTAAAATGATAACATTACAATTTTCATGGTATTTCAATTCTTAGTATGGTATTTAAATTGGTTTAAAATTAATTGAGAATCTTTCAACATATTATTATTAATTTTTTAAATTTAGCCTATTGTTTTCCCACTAATTGTTTAAAAAGTCTATCGTCAAGTTGAAGGAAGGACAAATGGGAAGTTTTCCCGAAATCTGTTATTGTTGACTGCTCCCAAGAAAAATGATTGCTTGATCTATAGAATAAAAACTAGAGGCACAGAGACTGAGCCTGTATCGCTCACCTGACAAAATGTTTCTATGCCATGCAAGACCAAAATATGTTTATTACCAATGGGGTCTGATGTTTAGCTATGTTCTCCATTTGCAACCGTGTTTTTGTCTGATCCTATTGAAATGAGTAATTTTTGCAAATGACCTTCTATACATTTTGTTAACCTTGCTCAAATAAATTCAGAGAAAATGAATAAATGGATGGTTTTCTCATACCGGGCTCCAATATTAAACTATGTACTGCATTGGAGGCCATGGTTTTTTGTCGGATCGAAATGAAATGAGCAATTGTTTTAAAAAATACCTGCTGTACATCATTCCTGCAAAGTTTCGTTGAATTTTTTTCAGTGGTTTCAAAGAAGAAGATAGGAATGTGATTTTCCCATTGGGTCCAATGTTAAACTATGTTCCGTGCTGGCGACCATGTTTTCTAACGGATTGTAACCAAATGAGCAATCTTTGTTAAGGACTTTCCATACATAATTCTGTAAAGTTTTGTTAAATTTACTTCCGCGGTCTCAGAGGAGAAGATGAAAATATGATTTTTCCCATACGGTTTTATGTTACACCCCCTGATTCGTTTAACTTGTCTATTTTATCGTTCGTTTTTCGTTTTCCGTTCGTTCGTGTATCGTTTTTGGTTCGTTCGTGTATCGTTTTCCGTTCGTTTGCCTTGATGGTTCGTCTGCTCGATAAACGCGTTCGTTCGTTTGTGCAAGGAATCAAACGATTGAAAACCAAATAATTAAATTTGATTGGTTACTGTAAAATACTAATTCGTTCGTCTGGACGAGCGCCGCTATCGTTCGTTCGTCTGCACGAACGCTAGTATCGTGCGTTCGTTTGTGCGTAAGTTTATCATCACAACACCTGTTATCGTGCACCGATGATTTAGCAGTACATTATTTATAGTGACTTTCTCCATTCGTCTATAGTTCAAATTTTTATTTACTTTGATCGCACTTTTGTATCTTAATGTTAACGATTCACCTACTGAATAGGTGGCCTGAATTTACCTGCAAGGCTTCATATAAAAAATTCGACGTCTTTAATAGACTGTTCCCGATATCAAACACCAAACAACACCATCTGCATGTTCGGTCAACGTTTAAAATTTTTATACAAGAACTTCTTAGAAACAAACTATTTACGTCAATAATA
>MJUU01066129.1:73492-91205 GCA_002080025.1 Modiolus philippinarum | reverse complement strand
GTCCACTTTGGCCGAAGCATACTTACTGTCACAAAATTTCTATATGTTGTTTTGTGTACATTTTTTTTGTACATGTACTTTTGTATATTTCATTTACCCCAGGGCGTATTATTGCAACCAGCTTTTTTGTCAACTGAATAGCTATATGAAATGAAAATCGCCCGTTTATTTAAAAAAGAAAAGAAAATAAGAAAAAAAACGCCACAGGTGAAGAACCAGTATATTTTTACTATTACTATTTTCACACTTTAAAATAATAACTTTGTGTATGGATTTCGATATTTGATATTACCTGCACTGATGAGAGAATCGCGAGACATAAGTTGTTGAAATGGTCATATGCAGAATATAAATTTGAGTACTTTGTTTCCACATATACGCATACATTTTCGGAACTTTCCGTTCTGCCATGCAGGTTCAAATAGATAACCATCTTTACTGAATCAATCATGCACTTTCCTTGGATAAAATGCCTGTTACAACAACATATCTATAAACAATCTTATCTATAAACAATCTTTGTGAAGAACGATTAAATCTGTCTTTGCAGAACTTTGACACGGTTCATACAATTTTAAAAAAAAGTTCGTTGCTGTCATGAAATAAACACGGAACACTTTATATTTTTAACCCCTTTAAAAGGTGACAGATCAATAAACTTGAGCGAGGATGAGTAAAATACAGGGGTTTGTGGTAATTAAAAGAATTCATATACTGTGTGTTGGCGACTTTGCAATTAAACAATTTATTTTACTGAATTGCATAAATGACACTGAGAAAATCAACAAGACACAGAAAAAAACTGACAAAATTAACAAAATGTAATAAAAGATAGAACACCTGTTTATATTGTATACACATGTTTCGTCAGTATGTTTAAGTAGATTTTGGCGGCACTTCATTTCCACGAATTTGCAAAAAATAGCATACATTGTCTATGCAATTTATGTTAACTTCAGTTCTGCGAGTCGGATTTCGAAAATCATACCTCATCTCCACAAAATTGTTAAACCTGTTGAAGGAATACCACGAGTATGAAAACACAATGTCACGAGAGAAGTTCCATCATAATATTTGTCCCGAAGAATAAAACGTTATGTACAGAAAATTTTCCCGTTGAAACAATGTTAATTGCAAATAGAAGATTAAAATGATTTGCAAGTATTATGATATTTCTCTAGTAGAAACTGTCTTAGGTGGAGCAAATATACAGGCGTTGACAATAAAAATACAGCTTTTTTCGTTCTTGATTCTATCGGAAGAAGACATTCAGATATGCTGTTTTCGAATTATATTTATATACCCGTAGTGAGATTTCGTCAGTCGATTTTGAAAAGCTAACATTTCGTGAATTGTTTTGCAAATTAATCTCGTCGTATGTATTGTATGCATTACGCATGTATACATGTATATGTGAAAATCTAGTAAGTTAAAAAGTCTTTCATCGTTTTGAGAAATGTATTTTGCCAGGAACGGAATAGGAATAGGAAATATGACCGTATCATTTTGTCCTTCCGTAAATTGAAATAGATTTTATATTTTAATCTAAAGTTTAATTATATTTTGTTCGTATCATTTTTCTATAAGAATTATTATTTAGATGTTTATTTCTTTCATGTTTTGTCGATTTCATTCTTATATCCTTTTTGATAGACAATGTAGCGATTTTTTTTACACAAATATTGTTTATTTTTACCAAACAGTAAATATTTTCGGCTAAAATGTTTCAAAATGTTGTGTCACAAAGATCCTTTTTAATTATCAATTATTGCTTATCTGTCAAACCGAAACAGACAATGTTTATTAAAAAGGATAATCCGACCTTAAGCCAAATAACTTTTTTTGGATAAAATTGTTAAAAGTCATTTTATTAGATAACGTAAGTTTCTTTCCTTCCTGTCAATCAATTTCTAATATTTATAGTATTTTTATGAAATATATTTTTGTTATATTTATTGTTGATCGTTGAAATATGAAATATGGAAATATCAGCAGCTTCGCATCTATGTGAAATACGAAGCTATTTCCCTAGAAACAGAGACTATGTGATTCGGTTAAAAAAACACCCGGTCAAACTACTGTCTTGCAAAACTCGCTGTCAGATTGATACACAAGCAAATATTTATAAGGATACACACGGTACAGGGAATAAATCACACAGTCGAAGACAAAAATACTTGTTCCTTCCATCCGGATGGTTGGTGTACGCAGGGCTTGAATATATACATGCATTAATGTGCAAATTATCAAATAAATGAACGTGCAGAAAAAGCAATCATAAAAATAACATTACTGTTCTTTCGGAAAACCCAAAGTGTAGGATTTTTTGTGGCAGCTGCCAAAAGCTGTATTAAGTACTAAATTGAGTTATTTTCTAAGGTAGCCTATTGAATCACATAGTTCGAAATTCAGATATAGCTGCACAAAGATCACGGTTACTGATAAGGAATTAGCGACCGTGAAGTTTCTTTTTATTCCATTTCTATTTTCATTTTTTTTGTAATTGTTGCGCAGAAAATAAATAAATAAAAAGTAGGTCGACCTTTTTACGTTACTATCCATACTATTACATTAGTGATTTGTTCATGCTGGACCACCACAAATTCAAAATGTATCAGACGTTCCGTATAATTAGCTTTTAATAGATATTTTAGTCAAAAGCCGATGAAATTCCATTCATACATAGGTTGCTGTCCAATGTGAAGTAATAAACCGGTGGCACATTAAATAAAAACGTTCGTTTGTACATACGATTAGAGCATTCGTTTGTACATACGATTAGAGCGTTCGATCGTTTGCACGATAAGAGCGTTCGTTTGTCTGCACGCACGATTACAGCGTTCGTTCGTACACGATATGAATCGTTCGTTTAGACGATACTGGCGTGCGTATTACCTTTCGTTCGTTCGTTTGTCGTGCGTTCGTGCATCGTTTATCGTGCGTTCGTACATCGTTTTTCGTTCGTTCGTATATCGTTCGTGTGGGTAAGTTAAACGAATCAGGGGGTGTAAATATTTGGCGTACAAGATTAACCATTGACAATATTAATTGGAGAAATACATTTGATTTCATATTCAATGAAATTAAGTCAAATAAATTAAAAATATTTAGATGGAAGTTAGTATCTAATATTCTTGTAAATCAAGAAAACCTATACAAATGGAAAATTAGTGTAACTTCCTCTTGTAAACTTTGTCATAATGTAGACAATTATCAACACTTTTTTTAGATTGTACCTTTCTAACCGAATTTTGGACGAACATTATGAATAATTTTAAACTTATTCTTTTCAGACAAAAAAGTAACTCTGAGAGAATTAGTGATAGGTTACAAAATTTATGATCACACATATTGGGATTTTAATATGATTCTAACAATTATAGCATTCGCTATTTATAAATCTTTTTATATGTCAGAACAGCGAAGTAAACCTGTACATGTTTATAGTGTATTTAAAAAAGAATTTAAATATGACATTTACTTTTACGATGGCAATTTTGGCCAAAAAAGTATGATTAATAAATTCAAAAACTTAATTTAACTAGAAAATACTCTTTAAATTAAATACTTAACCAAATTATATAATTCAGTGACTTTTTGCAATGTACTTAAATTCATAATTATTTAATTGTAATTGTTATGTATTGTAATACTAATAATTTATTAAATACAATGTTATCTATATGATACCCTGATCGTATAGATACTAACATAGCAGGGTACTTTGTTGGTGAAAGCTGTAACCATTAAAGTCATTGTTAACAGCTTTAGTGCAATAAACATGTTTTGAATTGTTAAAAAAAATCTTTCTCCATAATGGCATCAACCTTAAGCTAGTTTGCCACCTTTGAATGAATGTAATAAGAATTTCAAAGAAGTGTTCTGAATCAGTAGGACTTGATTAGAAGTTGAAAACGAACAAGAAAAATAATAGGTTCATGCACTTGATTCTGAGATACAAGCAATTAATTTGGCGAGAAATGTCTGGGTTTTTCATATGCTTTGCTTTGAAATTTGTCAGTTTTAAAATCAAGTGAAGGAGTAATGTAAATTTGGTAAAACTGACCAAATGTCTGAAATCAACGGTGGTAACTTATGTTTTTTGTACCTTAATAAAAACAAACAAAGATAGCTGTAAAAACCTACAAAGGACGAAAACTACAATCAATCTGTCTTTTCAGTGCAGTTCAAATCAAAACATTCAAGAGAGCATAAGCTAGAGCTTTGTTAAATCAGATACGGAACGAATTACCAAAAAGATCTAAATGGAAAGCAAAAACAAAAGCAAAAAAAAAAAACAACAAAAACAAACAAACAAACAAAAAAGAAAAAGAAACCTGGGGCATGGCTGTGCATGAGAAAGATGCTCTTTACTTTTAAGCAAAGTTTTCTTGTTTTTTTTTATGTTTCAAAATAAAATCGGTTTTGGGGGTCAGGACCGAACTACTGACTACTGGGTTAGTGAAAACCTTCGGGGACCAACAATCTACCAGCAGAGAAATCGTCCCAGTTGTAGTAAATCCAAATATACCGTAGTTACTGTAAATTTAGTTAACAAGCTGTATGCACATGCCATTACCAATCTGTTTAGTAATTATAAGTAATTAGTTAGAACAAGAAATGTCTAATTACATTGATTTACGGTAGCATTAACGTACATAAATAAGGTCTGTAAGTCTCGTCATGTGAGACCGAGATTTCACGATAAAATTGAAATTCGAAAACGATTCCCGCCAAAACATGACGTTTTTGGATTATGACGTTCATTTTTTTTTTGGTACGTCATATATAGTCGTGAAAAATGCAACTTCAGGGCACCTGGAAGTTTCAAAGTTTAACGAGACTTACAGACCCTATATATATGCAGGAAACTACGACTCCTTCTGGTACAAAAACAGAGGATAAAGACCGTCCTTCTTTAGAAAATAAACGTCTAGTTAACAAGATGCCGGAAACATTTGATATTAAAGAAACACTTGAGAAACAGAAGAACAATACAAACAGCAAGGCCGATATCATGAGGACAAAGATAATTTATGTTTCTATTGGTGTTTTAATTAGTTGCATTATAATTGTTGTCAGTACTGGAGTGACAGCTTACTACGCAAGAATTCAAGGTATGCTAATTATTCAACGTTAACTACAATGTAAGATATTGCTGTAAGATAATGCTTTTAAAAAAGTAAATGTTACTCATTGTAAGAGAAGGTATACGAACCACATAGCCAGAAAAGGTTTGTCAGCTTTAACTTTTTACCACATGGTCAGAGAACGTATGCAATTATTTACTGTTTACCACTTTTCCATGGAAAGTACTCAATTATTTCGACATTACCAGAGAAGGTAGGTCAATACGAGATAGGAACTCTTCTGTAATTGAAGTCGGAGACGATCGCATCGGATACCAGTAGGAAAGAATACAGGGTTTCTAAACCTATTGAAATATGTATATACAACATAAAACAAACTATTTATGAAGTTGAAGTGCATTTATAATTTTCCATATATGAAAATTTTTAGCTAAATTTAAATTGACGGAAAAAGATTAACCTGAAGCACTACAAATTTATTAAATATAAATCACCCTTTGCTCAAAAGTGTTCATTAATTAGTGATTCCCTCTCAATATTTTACGAAAGAATATGGGGTAAATGAACATGAGACCATAAAACATAACTCCAGCTGCAATAATTTTAATGAGCTGTGTGGCCATTTCGGAAATTTATTCCTCATCAGCAGCACTAGAACTCAAACAAAGGCTTTCTTTATCACTGTCTACAAAGAGTGAATCGATGAGAAACTAGTGGTAGATAAGGTAATTAATATTGATATAAAAATTAATACTGTTTATAACAATAACAACAAGATTTGCAATTGCAAACAATAGCTGATGGCGCCCCCGGCAGCAAATTCGGTGATTCCATTCAGTTCGAAGTGTAAAAATCTATCTAGAAATCAATTTTCATTAAAATCGGACAAAGTTGAGCTTTCATGTAACTTTGCAGGCATTTTAATTTTTTTTTTGTTCCTTGCCCATCTTCTTATGGTGATCCAACTTTTTGCCAAATATGAATGAATTGTGTCGAGGCTTGTTTGAGATTTTATCATTTTTATTGAAATTGGACAAATTTTAGTTGTCGACGAAAGTTGAAAGCCATTTTTGAAATGGCTGCCATTTTGAAAAGTTTGGCCATTGCAGACACAAGGTGGTCCAACTTTGTACCAACTATGAATGAAGCTGTATAAGCATCTCTGAGAACGAAGCCGGACAAAAAATCATTATTATTTCGGCAATGAATAGTTTCATCAAAGGTATTGAGATTTCAGCGACATAAAAGCAGTTCGTATAAAAGTGAAAATATATAATAAATTGTAAGGTATGACCTGCAGTTTAAGGGGAAAATATTCATACTAAAAAGAGACGGAAACAAAAATGGTGACCTTTATATGAATCATCACCTTTTAAAGAAATTGGTTATATTTGAATGCTTGTCATTCTGATATTGCAGAAAATAACATGGTACAAAAGTGGAGTTCGTGGTCATCATGCAGTGCCACGTGTGGAGATGGGAAGAAATACAGAACTAAACAATTAAATGGTGACTACTTTGATGCTAAAAACTGTACTTCTATCCATCCATGTGAAGTTGAAAGTGAAGGTGAATATAATTATCATTCTGCACAATACTGTGAAAGTACTATTGTTCGTGGGGTTCCAATTTTCGTGGATTTCGTGGTTGGCTTAAACCACGAAATTAGGATCCCGACGAAATGCATTTTCTACATACAGTTTTCATGCACAGAATTCGAAACCACGAATTTAAGAACCCACGAAATAGCGATATTAATGAAAACCACGAAAATTGATGTCCACGAATAAAAGTGCGACCACAGTATTTGGTTATGTATAAAAGTCATCTAAATTGTTGATTAATTCTAAATTGTTGACAATTCTGCTAAAAAATTCTGTAATTAATTTTTAATATCAAATCTATGCTTACTCTTTTACCTGCTGTCATTAATTAAGCTGATTTGTTACCACTGGGTCGATGCCACTGCTGGTGGACTGTTAGTCCCCGAGGGTATTCACCAGCCCAGTAGTCAGTGCCGAAAGCCGATTCTATTTGGAACCTTACAATATCTATTTTTTTGTAAATTTTGTTGAAAACTAAGGAGTATCTCCCTCTTGCAAAGCTCTGTCCTTAGCTGATTTTGGCTTTACATTTAGATCATATTGGTTATTCGTTCTCTATCAGTTTTTAAACATCTTTGAGTTTATGGTCTTCCAAATGTTTAGATTTTATCTGCACTGAAGAGACAACGGCAGTAGAATACCGAAGGAACAAAGGGGTGAAATTCACAAAAATCAAAGTCCAAAGACAGGGCAAAAACGAGAACATAAGTTGTCGAAATGCGCATATTATGCAGAATTTAAATTCACAGTAACTTCGGTATTTAGTTATTTATTTTTTTACAATTTCAGTGTACTATGTTTCAAATAGCTGTTTAATACGTATATTTAGTTTCATATTTTTGTCACTTCCACCAGTATCTGATCATTCTAATCCTTGCTGTCGAATTGAAATCATTTGGAGAGGTTGGAGAGGTAACATGTGCCATGGATTTCATTGGCTTTCTGTCTAAGGGTTAGAAAATGACATTAACCAATCCGCTACCAAACAGACTTTCAAAACACTATATACCTTACTGATAGTGTGACGGGTGTCGCTAGCGGGGCAGGACATGCTTACCCTTCCGGAGCACCTGATGTCACTCCCGGTTTTCATGGGAGTTCACACTATGAGTGCCTTAGTTCTTAATGTTATCTTTTTATTTCCGTGCATTGTAGCTGTCTCACGTCCTTGTTTTGTCTTTGTTTTTATCTGTTACCGTTTCTGCCATGTCTTTGGACTTCGATTTTTGTAGTTATCGCTTCCCTTGTTCCTTCGGTATTCTACTGCCGTTGTTTCTGTTTTTATTCAATAGAGTATATTTCTATAGCATAATTAATCTTATGCATACTGTCTCATTGTTTTGACAGTTCTTAGTCAAACGCTGCCCTTCCATTGTACAAATGTCTGTGTAGTTTTAATTCAAAGTAACCAAAGTTTGCTTATTTTTAGCTATTTATCACCTAAATTTACACAGAATTCACGGTAAAATTATGAAAATGCAATTTTAGCTCAATGGAAATGGATCTTTTATCCATTAGATTCTTATTTATTTTTGTAAATAGATAGTTTATGATATGATGTATTAATAACAACGAAAAAATTTTCATGTCACCATGCTTTTACAAAGATATTTTACAAAGTGTCCGGATTAAACATTATTTATGGGAAAGGGAAGCTGTCATTCAATTATGAGGAACGAAATAGAGGTCAAATCGTCGTTCCGGTCCAAAAATCAAACCTAACCCGTATCCGACTCTTTATTTTTCAAATGCGCGATTGAATTGCGCACCGAAACAGTGTTTATCTACCTTCAGTATTCCGTCTTATTAATCTGATAGTTGCAAATCTATTGCATACAGTCTCATTGTTCTGATAAATATTAGTTCTAATGTATGTAGTCACTTTTTGTTTTAGCTGTAATGTGTAATGAAGACAGTCATATTGTTCTTTTAGCTATTTAATCTAATACATACGGCCTTAATGCTTTGATATCTATTCCGGGGAAATACATTTCAGACAAAGAGACTACAGAATGTGTAGGAAGTGCTAGTACGTTGATGCGGTACAGTCACATTTTTGAACGACAAGATTGTATTGACGGTAAATTATTCAGCTTGATACTTTTTGCATGTGAACATAATATCTCCGACAAAGCAACAAATAAACGTGCAAAAAATTCCACATCGAAATATTGCCATGACGACATTAACTTTAAAAGAAATTTTATCTTAGCTCTACAAGAGAATGGCCATTGCATAAATATTCGGAAATATGCGATGTAAAATATATATTGCCCTTTCCAACTTGTGCAATATGAATTTTTTCCTGGGACCAAATTTCCATATATACATTCCAAAGCCCTTTAATTTTATGACCTTTTGACATATTCCCATCTATACATGCAACAGCCCTATATTGTTATAACCTTTTGACGTATTCCAACGTATACATGCAAATGCTTACATTTTTATGACCATTTATCGTGTTCCCATATATACAAGCAATGGCCCTATATTTTTTTTCTTTTGACGTATTTCCATATATACATGCAATAGCCTTATAATTTTATGATCTTTTGACGTATTCCCACTTTTACATACAATAGCCCAATAATTTTATGATCTTTTGACGTATTCCCATATATACATGCATTAGCCATATAATTGTATGACCTTTTCACGTATTTTTATATATGAATGCAAAAGACCGATATTTTTCTGACCTATTGACGTATTTTCATATTAGCAATGCAATAGCCCTATAATTTTATGATCTTTTTACGTATTACAAGATATACATACAATACCCCTATAATTATATGATCTTTTGACGTATTCCAATATAAACATGCAATATCCCTACAATTGTTGGACCCTCTGACGTATTCCCATATATACATGCAACAACCCTATAATTTTATGATCTTTTAACGTAATCCCATATATACATACAATAGCCCAATAATTTTATGATCTTTTGACGTATTCCAATACATACATGCAATAGCCCTACAATTTTAGGACCTTCTGACGTATTCCCATATATGCGTGCAATATCCCTATAATATTACGAACTTTTGACGTAAGTCAGTAACATTTATCTTTGAAAAGTTTTATCTGTAATCGTTTATATGTTGTACTGTCTATTTGACCCTTTGTCGGGCAACGGATGACAGTTATTGTAAAAGTGCTTTGTTCGATATGTTATGCTTGTAGACGACCCCTCATCCAAGTCAAAATAAAACTGTGGATACATGGATGTAGCGTTGTCCAACATTAAGCAAGTGAATTCCGTTCCGTAGGGGCACTTATTATGAGTTAGGGGTGTTTGCTCTTTGTTGAAGGCATCATGGTGACTTCAAAATGGCGAACAACAATGAAAGCGTTGATCCATTTGCTTAATCTGACCATGTAATAATAGCGATTTTGTAACATGCACATTAACTCCTTTTATTTATTAATGTTAATAACTGACAATCAAGGTAAAACTAGAGAAAGGAAATACATTTGTAACTTATTTCCTATATCTAGTTGGACAAGGGTTATCATTGTTATATAACAAATCTTAATAAATGATTATAATAAATATGTTTTTAAATATAGATTAAAATAACAAAACATATCGAACTTTATTGCAAAATATAATTTCGAGAGTCTGAATTTTAATTTCATAGTTTTTCGAACACAAACCTAAATACGCAAAAACATACAATGTGATCACGTCAAAACAAACTCACATTAGTGTATACAAAATGCAAAAAATACCGAAATTGCATAAAAAACAGTAAATTTAGTTATGCTGTACACGTGTTTCAGGGAGTAACCTCTCATCAGCAGCATTAAAATCAAATAATATTGAAAGCCATAATCGAAAAGTTGTCCAAAAAGAAGTACTCATTACCAAAAATATCGAAATAGGAAGCCAAATCCAATATAAAGGACGTCTACCGAGTGCCATACACGGAAAGAAGCCTCAGCATTTTTAAGTGGTTAGAATTTTGATAAAAGCAGTAAATTTCTATAACACGCAGGTAAAATTTTCATGTCAGACAAGTCTGACTATTGGGCTGCTGAATACCCTCGGGGACCTCTGGTCCACCAGCAGTGGCATCGGCCCAATGGTTCAAAATACAAAAAATACCGAAATTGCATAAAAAACAGTAAATTTAGTTATGCTGTACACGTGTTTCAAGAAGTAACCTATCATCAGCAGCATTTAAATCAATCATATGGAAAGCCATAATCCAAATGTTGTCCAAAAAGAAGTACTCATTACCAAAAATATCGAAATAAGAAGCCAAATCCAGTACAAAGGACGTCTATCGAATGCCATACACAGAATGAAGCCTCAATATTTTTAAGTGGTTAGAATTTTGATATAAGCAGTACAATTCAGGAATAAGCAGCAGGACTGCTTAAAACAAAACGGTATTTCAACATAAAAGTATAGTTATTTTTGAAATCCTGTTGAAGGAAAAAAATACTATTTTGCGGCACATTTACAAGTAGAGGTTGATGATGAATTACCAATGAATTGTAACAGATTTTTGTTCACTAGGTCATAATTGATTGACAAAAAATAACCTCATATTCTAACAACGTTACCACTAATAAACTCTTATATTCCAATGAAAAAGACAAATTCCGAAAGGTTTGAAAAAAAAAATCGACATCGGCAAGCGAATATAGAAGCAAAAAAATTCCAAACTCAAAAAATCCAAAATAAAAGCAATTCATATCCAACACGATTTGAGACAGCATGACAAAGACAAAACAAGTAAACAGAAATGAACAAGAAGCCTACAAAACTAAAAGCACTAGCAATATGAAGTCCTACAAAAACTTGACGAATCATCAGGTGCTCCGAAAGGGTAAGCATGATCTGCTACACCCATGGCACCCGTCTCACTTCCAGTGAAAGAAGTCCAGTTTTGTCACAGTCAGTGTTTGTTAGTAATAAACTCATGATCTTCCCAAAAATATATATTCTCATCTGTGAAATTGGAACACTGTAACGGTCTGTCAAATCATGGAAGCGACAGTAAAACGTCTGTAGTGACAATTGCAACAGTGATTTAGCATATTCTTGGTGTTAAAGTTTCTTAGACTGTAATTTCTACAATGACATTTTGCTTCACTACGACATCAAATGCATAAGACATCAAATACATACGACATCAAATGCGTACCTCGTATTCTGGTGTTTTCATCTAAATGTTAGCATAATGTCTAGTGTCATTACAGATGGACAAAATCCAAGTTTTAGGGGGGTTGGAAGTTACTTGTGCTCACAATTAAGGGACGGAAATTATGAGTTGTTTTTTAATTAGAAAATACATTTCGTAGAGTGTGTTAATGGAATAAAAATTTCCGTTCTTTAAATAAAAAGATACATAGGTATGAAAAAGAAAGGAAATGAGGTAAATGTTAAGGTTACGATTTGGTTGAATGAGTCAGATGTTGTTGCCGTCTTTATTGACTTTTAAAATTACAGTGGCTAGTGATCACTGGTACGATCTATGTGGTCAAAGTTATATGACATATTATTTTGGGTAATTCATTGCTTTTTTTGTTTAAATTGTTTACCGTATTTCAATTGACTTAATCTCTTATAAGTATGACAAATGATGAGTTAAACGCAAACCTTTTGGTAAAAAACGAGAGGGAACTTTATTTTTCTACTAAAGGTAATTAACATTATATTATTTATTCAACATGTTTAATTAATATGATTATTTTATTCTGTTGTTTTGGCATTTTATGAACGGATTTACATTGTGGTTGATAATGCCAAATTTAAGGGCCTAAAATTGTTCCAAATATCTTCCCATTGATGACTTTTTTATATTTTAACTGTTTCGTTTGATTTGACGAAGTTTACTTTCAAGCTACAATTAACTATTACGTTGCAAATATACAAATCGTAACTAAAATTGTCCAGCTATTGATGACAGCAGGCATGAATGAAAGGTCCATTTAAAGCAATTTTACACTTGTCAACATATATACCCGATCAAAGTTTGAACGATGTTACATGCTCCGCTTTTTTTTCTAATCGTTCCCTTATCGTTTTCAAAAAATTATTTATTATCTGAATAAACAAAATTGATAAATTCTATCTGAAACCACACCAACTGCAATACACTGCATTGGATGCAAACTAATGGTTTTTAGAGCGAATTTGTGCATGATTAGTTTTCTCCATTTTCCACTTCAAGTCTACCTATACAATATGGACATTTTCCCAACTCATTTATTTTGTTCAGATTTTCATTTAATCCATAAATGCCAAGGTTTAAAAAAATTCCTGGGTTTATTTCAAAATGTCATTTTTTTTTCTTCAACAAACATTATTATACTTTTTTCTTTGATCTTCTCTGAACGTGTTGAATCGGTTTAAAAGTAGTCAGCTTCTTTGGAATATGTCAAGAACATTTTTTTTTCTTTTTGAAATTTTCAAACCATTTTGATGTTTAGAAATGCTATTTAATCCAAAAATACAAAACATTGCATTTTTAAAAAAATCAACTGTAAACAATTTTTGTTTGTAAATATTGGAACTCAGAACCAGATGAACCTTAATTTTTCGACAGTATTTTAGCAATCTTCATTTTGTTTTACCACTTGATGCCGTGACAAGTTTTGACTAAAAACATGAAGGCATCTAAAGCAGACACTTTGCACGGTAATTTTAGCAAAAAGAGTGGTAAAACCCCTTCTTGAAGATATATCAGTCTGAAATCTGGCGATTTTTAAACAATAGAATATGAACTCTCCTTTCTATATGATAAAAATGTCAATTGCAATGTGTAACTCGTTGTTAAGACCTGATAAAAGTTACCAATAACATGAAAATTTATACTCTGTTATTTTCATGCGACGTATCTTGATTCGACAAATGAAACTTTTTTTAAAACTTTGATATTTCCTGCATATTTTTAATAAAATGAGATTTCCCGGAATAAACCTGGTTCCAAAGAGTTTTGGATCTAGGTATTTCTTAATAACAAAAATTGTCAGGAAAAAATATACTATGCAATTAAATATTTATCGATTCATTTGCAATTTTTGGACTGGGTACTCGCAGTGGCTTCGACGAAATAAAGTTTATAAAACGACCATTTCTACCTCGCAACCGTCCAGGTTACATAAACAAAATCGATTTTTACTCATTAAGCACGTGAGGTCTTTGAATGGGCTTTAACTGAAGTCACGCCTTTTTCCTTGATTGAACCAAAGAAATCTTATGTTGATGATTACCCTTTGAGATCGTGGGTATAAAAGGAAAATGGCGCTGGTTCGAGACGATATGATTTTGCTTAGAAACATAGAATAAAAAAATTGGATCTCATTGTTGCTTATGCAAGAATCGTCACTAAATTGACCCATATATATAGTATGTTAAAAATCTATCTTGTCTAGGTACACGCCCTATAGAAATTGATTTTGACCAGTCTGTGCATTGAATATTTTCATCACGACAGTAAAATGTGTAAGGTATTCGCATATTATCTCTTCTTGGAGGCAAGTTTAATCACTTTTTAACTACAATGACGTTTGACGTTCCACTTAATATTGTATTTGTTTTTTTCTTTTGAAATCTTGACATTTTGTCGATTGTTTATTTTCGTCACAATGCTGTTAATTTGTTCCGAAAAAGTTATGAACACAGATGAGTTTTTCTAGAAGGGAGATAATTTTATGCCACTACATTTCCCGCTGATATTGTGTATAAATATCAAAGGTTGCATCTTTACCTACAATCACTATACCTTGCTAAAATTTTCTCCTGAAATTAAAAATTAATTTGCAATGTCAGGGGAAGATTATAGCAAGGTAACAAATCAAAATTACGTATTTAAAACAGGTTACAGACGTTAAAAATAAAGAAACCCATAAAAGGGAAACACAAAAAGACTAACAACGAAGGAGAGATATTGTTACATGCATACATTGCTGTAAATGAATCGGACGTAATTTGATATATTATTCATATTTTTCAGCTGCAGATGTTATGATTGATATAAAGTTTGACAGATCTTCTCTCTATGAACATTACTACTTGTCAGATGACAATAAATTTCTCAGTAATTATTATGCATCTGAGACACCTAATAGTGAAAGAAGTGAGAGTCAGCTAAAGAATTATAAAGGAGTTATCGCAGACCAATGCCTTCAAGACGATGTCATTATACATTTAACTGTGGGCTTTCAATATGAAATAAAGGGGACACTATCTAGTTCTCATTTGTTATTTGAACTTGGTATTGCAGAACGAGATAAAATCGATAACTATCATTATGTTGGAAGTTCAGATGTCAACGGATGGTCTTTCCATCTTGCAAATTGTGAAACGTACAACAAAGTATGTTTATTTGCCCAATACAAAGACACAAATAAGTATCTGTCTATATTCAGTAACAATACAGCTGGCACAACAGCAGAAGGGATTTTGGATGTCACTGTAGATAGAATCAAAAATACGTTTTCTCTTATTCGGAACACAGGAGTATTGTATACTTTTCATAATGTGAAATCTGACGTCATCCTTTGTCCTGTATTTGGTGTGTACGCTCAACTTTCGGCGGAAGTAAAACTTCAGATTATGAACACTTATAACTTGACTTCGCGTTTTCGCTAAACGATTTTTGTTTTGCACATTTTTGCACAGAAAGATGTTTATTCATTTATATAACTTTCGATCCCTTTTCTGAAGTTTAATAGCATCGTTTCTTATACACGCGTATATTTTGTCACTCTATCAGTCACCTCGGAGAACTTATTAATGGTGCCATATTTAAAAAGATGACAAATTGTGATTTCGAAAAATCAAGTTAGCTCAAACTCAGGATAATGATCACCAATGAACAAAGAAATAGGTAAAGGTTTCATTTAAAAACTATGATTTTTTGGGAACAAATGTAAGATCAAGTTAACCTTCTGGTGTTAATTCGCCTGATATGAATATGCCAACATCCTGACACTTATTTTATTATCAAATAAAAACACCTACAATGACTGAAAATGACAAGATATAAAATATCCATTCATCTTAACCTTCAATTTGCGCTTATAAAGCAAAGTCTTCGTCTCTATAAGAAGGCCGTACTGGACGAAACGTTGGGCACACTCTTCTTTACACCCGTTTTGGATATTTTTAGCAGTTTTTTAGTTTGTATATTTGGTTTAAATTTACTTTTTAACTTACCATTTTTATTTGCACAACATATATTTTTATATTCTCAATTTTGATTGAGTATGACAATGGTCTAATTATTTATCTAAAGAATAATTAAATTTATAAATTGTTATGTGAAATACTTTTGTTTTTGTTGTTAAATGATAATTAATTCTAAAATAAGAATAAAAAAAATTTGCTTTGTGCATCCGTAGAAGTATTGGTTAACATTTATTTTGTGTATATGTTAATTAGTTTGAATAACACCCACATAGTGTTTACAACAGATTGGCAACAAACATATGAGTAGAATGGTAATGAATAGATTTCGCAATTGTCTAAATTGCTAAATTTCAAAATAACATGTTCATTTGTAAGTTATCAAATACTTAATAAAGCTATTTAATCAATTAAAGTGTGTGGAAATATATTTGGCCATACAAGTTAGTGATGTATGAGATGATATTTTGCTACGAGATCATGATGGCTGACAAAAAGCGTTAATGCAATTTTTTTATACCCTGTCATTTCGATAATTTATTACAAAATCTAAGCATTTCAATCTGAAGAGGGTAATAACAAAATCACCGAACAGAGTTGTAAAAAGCCGATGTTAATGAGACAAAAATACAATACTGGTATTGTTGAGCCAGTATTGTTGAGTTATGTACGGGATTTAGACACGAGATCCAATGTATAAATGTGTACCTAACTGGCAATCATGTTTTAGTTGAATCAAAACAAACTGTGTCCAATGTTAATTTGTGTTCCATGCTGATTGCTTTCGGATATAAACGAAGTCATCTATTTTGTAAAGGACTGTTCATACCATCCATGTAAAGTGTTGTCAAGTTTACAGCAATTCTGTGAAGATGATGTAAATGTAAGGGGTTGATAGAGGGGGGCAGACGCACGACACTGAGTGGATATAAAGTGACGGTAATAGCTCACACTGATCCTTTTCATCAGGTGAGCTAATAGAGTCCGGACATGTTATTTGACGTACTGTCGAACGGACGAACTGCTGCTTAAAGTATACTATCTTCACTTCGATGGTAGTGGAGAAATAAATGTTTAGTATTACAATGTAAAAAGCAAACGATAGGTTGACTCCTTAAGAAAATATTACTGATCTGAATAGTTTTCAAACTAAAATCGAAACATAAAAATTTCGCTTTGTTAGTTTCAGAGATTAAAAAATATGTTAACACTGTCCCCAATGTAAAGCTTTGTTTTATGTCACACGTATCCGCTATGATGTATTGTTTGATTAGACTTTTTTTCATTAAGGAATTTTATAGAATGTTATAAAGTATTAAAATTTTCTGCAGTTCTGCGGGGTGAATTAAATACGAAAAGCATACGAAGATGGAGCAGTGGATGGGTGCAAAGCCCTGACATTTGGTATAGCTGACCTTTTTTGTCATGTGAGGTAAAAGATCTAGACATTATCACACGAATGGACGGAAGCTATAAATACTGTCTCTTCATAAGATGACGGGGGTAATAAATAATGTATATTGTTATGACGATAAAAATAGCTAATGATACGTTGACTTGTAATACAGTGATCTTAACAGGTCATAATAAATAGTTTCAAAATTAAGCCGAAATGCAAAAATCTTTAAAACTTGGAGACGACGGATCCCTTATCATAACAAAAGCATATATAGTCAATAGCATGATAAGACAATATGTTGTTTTAAAGAGATAACAATAATCGACATACAGACGGTAAATCCTTTTTTTGGGGGGGGGTCTTTTTTGAAACACGTGTACAGCATAACGAAATTTACTGTTTTTATGCAACTTTTTTTTTGTATAGTGATAAAAATGATATGAAGTCCCTTTTATGCTTCTCT
>MJUU01066129.1:60199-73482 GCA_002080025.1 Modiolus philippinarum | reverse complement strand
CAATAGCATGATAAGACAATATGTTGTTTTAAAGAGATAACAATAATCCACATACAGACGGTAAATCCTTTTTTTTTGGGGGGGGGGGTCTTTTTTGAAACACGTGTACAGCATAACGAAATTTACTGTTTTTTATGCAACTTTTGTTGTTTTTTTTTTGTATAGTGATACAAATGATATGAAGTCCCTTTTATGCTTCTCTACTTAATTGATATTACTGTGATAAAATCAGTATGAAATACAAGCAAAACAACAAATATTCTATTAACAAATAATTTTTATTCTCAACACAGACTTCTAATTACAATGAAACAGACATATAACTTCCAAATATATATAAAATATTTNTATATACTACAAACACACTCCAATTAATCCCCCCCACACACACATACATATATAAATACATTTAATTATATCCCATAAAATTACTGTTTTGTGTGCAATTTATGTATAAGCCAACTTGTTATGCTCGAATCAGACGGGGAAAGATGGCATCTCGATTATATTTTATTTTAGACATATAAATCACAAAATCAACACAGTAACACTTCCCGGATGTGATGTTATCACATTTCTTGTGAGCATATTTAGCTTAACCTTTTGAGTGACACATTCACTTTATATAGGCTCTGTTCGTTGAATTTGACCTTATCAGTACAACTTTAATCAAAACATTTGATATCTGTTCTTGAATTGACAACTTTTAGAAGGGTCCTATGTTGAAAACTCATTATCGGCTTATAGGCGATTTAATATTTATTGAATTAATTCATTTTTTAATAAATCCCGAAAGAGAAAACAGGATAGTTAGTACAAAGTGCAGTTAATCATGATTGGACGGCTTTCCTAAACCAAAAAACAATAAAAGAAATGTTGATGTAATCGCGTTAATTGACGGATGTTATCTTGATAATAGCTGTAAAATAGATGCTTTTTTATTCAGATATTTTGTTCACACTTTAGTACTGTGGCTTTCTCTGTTGACTTGTGTATGTCAATGTTATACTTCATTTAATTGTCTTAATATATATGATACGCATTTGCCTTTGTAAATGTTTGATTATAAAGAGTTTAAAAAAAAAAAATTTTTCAAACTCTTACTTTGTACTGTTTGAGGGTTGGCATGGATTTAAGGAGGTATAGAAAGTGAGAACCGAACCGTCAATCCGAAAGCGAACAATCCAAGGACAATGGCAACACCAGAAACAAAAAAGGGGGAAAACAGGGACAAAACATGGGTACGGCAAAGAGAAGAAAAATGAAGACACACACACACAATGATGAACAACACGGACCCAATAAAAAACCATGGGTGAGATCAGGTGCACCGGTATACCCGGGTTAAGGGACATAATTCGCCTAAACCATCTGTTTGTTTGTTTACATCATTTTCATAAATGTATTCTAATGTCGTAAGTAACATAGATATATTAAATTCTTTTTCGAGTAAATGATACAAAATCGTCATTGAAACTGAGTGTTTGAAAAACCTTAATTTATAATTTAAAGAGTTATCTCCGGTAACCTAGGTCTACTACCCTAGTTTGGCCTTGAGTGGCGGTCATAAAACGACACTGACAAATAAGCAACCAAACCGATCTTCAACGTTGTAGATTTTTATTACATGTGTTAAATGAACAATGAAGCGATATGGAGTAAAATGTAAATGAAACAACGTGTGACTGATGACGCATATGATGATTAATATTCCGAAGCACCTGTTTGCATTCCCATTTTTCAGGATTCACTCTTTAAGTGCTTTTTATGTCATTTTGATATGTGTTCTCTCTTTGTGTGATCCTAAAATGTCCTTGTAATCAGGATTGGTTTTTATTGTTCCTTCGGTATTTTTTACGAAATGCATTTATATATATAGAATTATAATAAACTGTATGGCAATGAAAGGATATGGAGTAAATGCATATAAGACAAAGACTCTACAAATACATGTTAGAAACTATAAATGTATAAGAAAAATATATAAATGAAACTTTCATTTTGTTCTTTTTCCTGCCTCCCTCTGTCATGTCTTGTACCTTGTTACTAAGTTTCGATTACGGACAAAGAAATGTACAAATGTAGAGTAAAAGCAAAATTGTTAATGCAAGAGAAACCCAGTAAAGAAATTTTCAAGATGAAAAAATAGCTTAGCCAAACTTGGAGGAGAAATTTGTTAGATTATAAGAGCGCATTATTTGTAGTTTGCCATCTACATCACCCGGATTGTACAATGCAAACACTGGACAAAGACTGACATCAGATGTAACATGATGGAAGGTGTACACTATTTCTTTGTTCTGAATGAGAGAAAATGTATTCTTTATTCTGTCTACCATCACATCAAAATTCCCTTGTATCGTTGTACCAGCTGTATTGGTACTAAAAACAGACTGGTATAGAGTTGAATCTTTTCGTTTGGCCTTTATACACACTTTGTTGCCCGTTTGGCAATTTACAATAATAAAGGACCACCCACTGGCCTTGTCGCTACCAACATAGTGATAATCATCGATCTTATCACTTTCCCCGATACCAAGTTCAAAAATTAGATTAGAGTTTTCAAGTTTACTCGTTATATTATATTGGTATCTCACAGAATAGTAAATAAAAGTATTGTCTTGTACGCAGTGGTCTGCTATAACTCCATCATAATTCTGCAATTGACCATCATTTGTTTCGGTATAAGGGGTCTCCGATGTATAGTGGTTACTTAACACTTTGTTGTTATATGACATGAAACGTTCTGGATGTAGAGAAGATCTGTTAAACCTCATTAAAAAGACAACATCGTCAGCTGAAAACATAAATGGCATATTCAATTTTGTCTTATCATTCAATGAATGACAATGGAGCTTGTGTACATTAAAAAAAGCAAGTTATTTCATGCTTTCATGTTTTTATTTCAATGATATGCTTAATTGTGCCTCTCTCTAAAGTAGACAGAAATTGGTTTTTAGACATTTAAAATTTATTTTTCATGTTACGTTTTAACATTTATTGGTTATTACAAGACATGCATTCTTAAAGCATCTTTGTATTATAGAATATTATTATGCCTCCTGTAAGAAACTGCATTAATAGTGTCTGATATACTATTTTGGCATAGTATACCTACAGCCATGTACTATGCCTGTCATGTGACTTGGAGGGCGGAGCTACCGTATTGTCAATCAAATAGTGATGAAATCTTACTTGTCATGGAAATCAGCCTTAATTTGGTAATATTTCTATTAAAATAAAGTTTTTACCCCACTTGTGACCATTCATTTTACTTATCTCTTCATTTTATATCATAAAATAAATGAATTTTTGAGATCTGTCACAAAAAGTTATTTTTCAAATTTAATGACCTTATGCAGATGTTTAAAATATAAGATTTGAACTGACAGTAACTAAATAAAGAGAACATCTTTTTTATTACCTGGATATTTTAATAAACAGACGAAGTTAATAAAACAGTCAGCATAATAATGATAATAACATTGTGTTTAGAAATGACTATGCCAAAATAGTGGTCAGGGTTGAATACACAAAGTGCACTCCCCTCCGGGTCGTGCACTATGGCCTCAACCCTGACCACTATTTTGGCATAGTCATTGCTAAACACAATGTTATTATCATAATATTTTACCTAGCAAAGGTAGTTTTGGGAGTCTTGTTTATGAAAATGAATGTTAAACATGCACACTTAGAACTCTTTGGGAAAGAAGAGACGTATATTTTGCAATCAATTTTTGAATTTTCATTTCAAAATAAAACAGAATTCAGTAAAATGTGTCTTGACCGAATATGTATAAGTACTGCTACAAAACATTCCATACTGTGATGAAACAAAATGATATATATGTCAAATTAAATAGAAAAAAGAAGGGAAACGGGGAATGTGTCAAAGAGACAACGACCCAAAGGGGAGTAATAACAACTCAAAGCCACCATAAGATCTTCAATTAACGGTGAGAAAATGTATACTATAAACAACAAAATACCGAAGTTAATGTTAATTAAGTGTGTATGGACAATTCCCTACAAAAACATGGTAAGGTTATTTTTTACAACGACCCTGTTCTTCGTCTTGAAGTTACCTTAGGCCTTCAACAATACTCAAAATAAGCAACGAAGAGATATGGATTAAATTCCAACGACGAAGTTTCTACAATTACTCGGCATATCAAAGCAGTGGAACAACGCCTTTATCGCTGTTCTTGATCTACAAGTCATCATTAGGCCTTCAACGATGAGCTTTCATACCTCATAGTAAATTGAAAGCGCCCGAGTGGAATTATTTACCATATCTACAATGCTGTTCTAAAGCGGACATTGCTTAAAATCCATAATTAATTTGAAAATTTTAACTGTGTTTCTAAGTAAATGGAAATTATTTACCTTCAATGCACGACTTTCTCCGAAAAATTTGATTATATCGCATCCATGTATTGTCGTAGCTTCTGCATCTTGCAGCTTCTTCTTCTAAAAATAAATATCATATTTATGTTTATCTCTTTTATGGAGATGTATATCACTTAAGAGATGTACCAAAACAATAAACTGGTATAAGCAATAAAGGGAGTAATGGAGTAAATGCACATGAGACAAGTACATGGTAAAACAACATAATAGAACAATCATTTAATTGCTGTTCTTCATCTTGCAGTTACCATGAGACCTTCAACAATGAGCTTTCCCCATACCTCAAAGTAAGTGTAAGACGGCCCTTTTTGAGCGGAATTCATTACTATTTGTCACTACACCCATGCTCTTCATTATCAATGAATACTGGGTTGCCATTAACCTTAAAATTAAATGGCAAAGAGTTCTTACATTCACTTTATCCGTTGCCCGACAAAAAGAATATTAGAAGACAATTGCAACACGTAAACAACCACAGGGCACTAATCGAGTCAAAAGTAAGAAACCTTGGCAAAATAAAATCAAAAGATGTGGTCACAATAGACAGGTGTTCAAAATAACAATTTGACATCACAAAAAAAATATTTAAAAAAAAACAAAACAAAATTTTGAAAGTATGAAAGTGTATCCTTTTGAGAAATGTAGTATGCATCATTCATTTACTAGTGATGGATTTGAATAATTAAGGGAGTACGAGTCTCAAAAATTTTGTAATTAGAATTAAAATTCTGACCTTTTGTCTTGAAGAGCACATTTAATGGAACATTGAAAATCAATGTAGGAATTTTTTAGATATAAGACGTCAAAATTTTGGCGGGAAACAGATCTCCCTGGAGTTTTCCTTCAATTTGCATAAGATGTTTATAGGTCTTTAGATATATGAAATTATAATTGGAGGTTAATTAAATTTTATACACAGTCTATTTTATGTATTTTAAAGTGACTTATGACCAAGAAAATGTGATCCATGTGCAAAAAAAATTAGCACTGTTTAAATGGATAAAACCCGAGGATATAGAATGCTTCTGAAATCTGCTCGTACTCCCTTAAATATAAAAACAATAAGGCTGTATTGTTAGGACTTATGGGCTGTCAGTACAATAAGATAGTTTACATTTGACTACAGCGCTATCAGAACAATGAAATAGTATGAATTCAATTAAACATCTTTATCAACAATGGAACAGTTTGCCTATGTCAAAACTGCTATCAATAAAATGAGCAGTTGGTATTTGGCTGAACAACTAAAGTAACAATGGAACAGTTTGCTTTGAACACATGTTTAGAAAACAATAGGAGATTTAACTTTTTTTAAATGTTATTCAATTAGTTGAAAAATTGGCATTAGACATAACAATATCGGAACAATGAATCAACTTGCATTGGATTTAACAGTTTCACAGCAATGAAACTAAAAATTACAGAGCAATAGAACAACTTGCATTGCTTCTAACTGTATACGAAAAAAGAAACACCTTGCATTGGACTTGACAGTTTCGGAAGAATGCAATAACTTGTATTTGACTAACCAGTAACAAACCACTGAAACAAAGTGCATTTGACTTAACAATTCCGTAGCAATAAAATAATTTGAATTGGACTTAACAGCATCAGAATATTGAAACAACTTGCATTGGGTTTAACAATATTAGAACAATGGATCTCTTTGCTATCGACTTAACAGTATAACAATAATGCAATAACTTGCATTAAATTTAAACTATCGAGTTCATTGAGCAGCATTCATAAGAAATTGAAAGAATTGTCATAAAACTGCACTGGCTTGTGTCTAGGTCAAAGGTAGTGTCTTGTAACGATAAAATATTAAGACTATTTTTCAAAATACCTTTAAAAGCTTACGGACTGATAATTCGAAAATCTATTTCCTTGTGTCAATTTTCAGTTAAGCATACATTAATAAAAAAAATCCAAAATCCAAATACAATTTATGTACCCGGAGGTTTCAAAATTGGACTTTTAGAAGTTGTTTTATCTGTGCATAGCCATACGTTTTATATGATTGTTTTAATTATATATTCATAATATCATCAACAGTTCACGCCACGATATAGCTGAAATATTGCTGAAGTTGGCGTTAAACAACAATCAATCAATCAATCAATCAAAATTGGACTAAACTTACAGACCCTATTCCTAACACAAACTTCAATTTCAATTAAAGACAAAGTTCGAATGAAAGAGATTTTCCTTAGTGTTTTGGTTTTTCCATCCTAGATGTTACTACACTTGACATGATTGGTAATGCGTTTGATTTGAAAATTCAGGAACTATTCTTGTCTTTCTCATCATAACAAGTTGTACAGCAATAAAATACAAAAATACCAAATTTGCAAGAAGGAACAGTAATTTAAGTTATGCTGTACACGTGTTTCAAGGAGTTACCTCTCATCAGCAGCATTAAAATCAAATAATATGGAAAGCCTTAATCGAAAAATTGTAAACAACCACAGTACTCATTTCTAAATATATCGAAAAAGGAAGCCAAATCCAGTACTAAGGACATCCACCGAGTGCCATACACGGAATGAAGCCGTTGTATTTTCAAGGGGTTAGAATTCAGATAAAACAGTAAATTCTTTAATCGCTGGGTAAATTTTTATGCCACACAAGTCTGACTATTGGACTGGTGAATATCCTCGGGGACCTCTGGTCCACCAACAGTGGCATCGGCCCAATAAATAAATAATAGGAAAAAGAAGGGAAACGGGGAATGTGTCAAAGAGACAACGACCCAAAGGGGAGTTATAACAACTCAAAGCCACCATAAGATCTTCAATGAACGGTGAGGAAACTCCACACCCAACGGCAGGTCGGATTTGGCCCCTAAATAAAGAGTAATCAAGTTCAGCGAAATAGACATCATCCTAGACTCCCATAGACATAAAGTGAACTAACTAGAAAACAGACAATAATAGATAATAGTCTATATCATTTACTAACTAAAATATCAATATCAAAAGTACTTAATCTTCAAACAACTAACTTTCAAATCTGGTATTCAACAAAGTGATTTAATAAGTCTCAATTTCAACCTTGATTGATCAAAATAGGTGAATCATGGACATTTGACTTAAAGAAAGGGATTTTTTTAAATATATATTAGAAAAAGCTCTAAGAAACTCAGATTAATTCTTAATTTAATCATGTAGAATAAGCATGCTGATCACCTTGGCAAGGTTTGGTAGTAGTACAGTTTATGGATTCAAAATGGTCACCGTCTAACTGTTTAATTCTAAATCGCTTTCCCGCACCACATGTCCTACTACAAGATGACCACGAACTCCACTCTTGTGACGTGTTTACTTCTGAAATTACAAACTATTGCAATTACAATTAAGTTTTTAGAGTTTCAAACACACAACCATTACAATCGCTCTGATTTTATGAAATATTACAAAAATCCTGTTTAGAAAAGCCTTAATGAGAGAAATGATGTTTTTTTGACAATCTCCGAAACAGAGGTGCATAGCTCTTCCTACGTCAGATTATCACCTCTGCCACACCTTGTCCTCCATATTTGATTTACCACGCCCTTTTCACAGTGACGTCGTATAAATCCTGACGTATTTCACACGGTGACGTCATGAAAATCGGCCATTTTGAGAGGATCCTCTCCTTCCGGTGTGGCAGAGGTGCTATCTGACGTAGGAAGAGCTATGCACCTCTGTTTCGGAGATTGGTTTGTTGACTGTCAAAGGAAATTTAAAAAAAGATTAATAGGATCTTGCATAAGGTCCGATTAAAGATCGGTGTGTAAGAAATTTCGTCTTTTCTCGAGTGGAGCGTAGCGAAACGAGAGGAAAAGACGTAGAATTTCTTACACGAGTAAAAGATATCCCGATCTTTAATTTTGATCTTATGCAAGATCCTATTTCTTCCGTAAAAAGCGAAAAGAAACGCTTGGTAACCTTTACTGTTTGAACAACGTTGTCGCCATTTGAGTATTCTTTACATTGTGACGTCAGGTGTTTTATGACGTTAAGTCATGGTTACGATTGTTGTGTCAAAAAAATCAACACGTCTGGTTGGTCATTTACCGGTGTGAGATGAAGTCGCGTGCATCGATCTCACATGGGTCATCTCCCACTGTAAACCACCATTTACGGAAGAATTAGCTTTATAATAGGCATTTCAAGAGATTCATTACTCCTCAATTTAATTACAAGCTTTGACATAAACATAAACAAACTAAATAACAATGACAGGTCATTAATGATTGTGAAAGTATAAAACAAAAGAAACCTCCAGAGAAAACTGTGTAACAGTATAAAACTTTTTGACGATTTCACAATTTACGGGTTTTCTAATTTGGTAACACTAGTCCAGCTGAATTTTTTCTAGAAATATGCAATGATTATTTTTGTTTCTATTTAAATATTGATATATGTGTTGTATGTATGCCAGTTTATTTATTATGCTTTTGATTGTGTTTAAATGTTTATGAAATTAGTTGATGAATGATTGGAGGGATTCAATGAAAATAAGATCAAATCTAATTGAGTCACCCTCATTAAATAAAGAATTTACTTACTTACTTACTTACTTACTTACTTATTTCATTTGATGCGGTATTATTGATTTTGTATATCAAATTAAAACTCTTTCCATTACATGAAGAAATAGATTGTTATAGATAAAATTTTGCTTATGTAAAAAGGCATCCGTTCCTCAGCACTGTCAGTATTTTCATTTGATACTGTTGCATAATGAATTTTCGAATTCTATGACCTACATCGAAGTATTTATTTAGTTGTCTGTTGCCTGAATATTTTTAGTGATAAATAACACTACTCTTAGATAATTTAACCCGGAAATTTGAAATAGAAAACATAAAAAATACATTATCCTCCGAGATATTTCTTTTGTTGTGGCTTTACTATCCACGATGTCGTTTGTGGAATGCAATAAAACAGTATTCTCGACAAGTATTAAAATGCTTACTGCTTTCAAAAATAAACCAGAAAAGTTCGCAAAGTTTACTGGAATCTAAAACTATCAAATGAATAAGTAAAAGACAAAATAAATGGAATTTGATTTACGTACCTTGTCTCAAAATTGAGTAAATAGTACCACTTGCAATTGCTGCAATGATACAACCAATTATAACGCCAATCAAAACATATAGTATCCTTGGTCTATGGGCAAGGGTTCTGTAAAGCAAATGGAACTTCTGTTTCGTAGATGTTTTTCCATTCTTCAAAGTTTCCAATGTCACGTAGTGTGATTCCTGAAGTTCTGAGGAAATTGATGAGCTTTTGATTGTTCCAGATAACGCCATGGTGACCTATATATTAATATATTCCAGTTATATATAGTTTGCCAGCTGATGCATGTAACCAGTGAAAGAGCAGAGGATATAACCGTAAGAGATTGATGAAAAAAAAGTTGTGGAATGTTTAAATGCTAAATAAGGCCACAATTATAATATAAACTAGACAAAAATTTATAAATAAATAAAAAAGCAAAGTTTCGGCCCTACGTCATTCAAAGAAGGTTTTTTTTTTATTTCAGTTTTGTATATATTGGAGCTACTCATCATTTTCATTTTGTTTTTACCTAAAAAGGAACTGTAGAATAAAACATATAAAATACACTTCACGTCCTTTAAGAAATTGCCATATGGTTAAATTTTCGTCTCTTTTGCTATTTATTATTATATGAATGAATATGAATAACGATAGAGGATAGAGCTGTTGGTGGTAAAATATTCTGATTTCATAGCTTACTTCAATTGATCATCTTTTTTATTTTTAATATTTTCTCTACAAAAACCGACTATTTTTACACATATATAGTTTTCCATGCCCTTTAATAAATTTTCATATAATAGATACACTCAAACTATTTGACCGATTGCAAAATTGAAAAGTAAAATTTTTAAAGTCAGCCTTCACAAAAATATCAGTATTCCTATGCTAAAAAGGTAAAAAAAATATTTCAAGCAACATAACAACAGAAAAGATAAAACTTTACCTCAAGTTCTGTGCAACGAAAAGAATAGTTCTTATATCGACTAATCAACAAAAAAAAGTTTGCTCACCCGTTAGTCTTTTTATTATTCATGAAATTAGTATACTAAGTTTCGAAACGGACAATTGTATTTCAAAGCAATGAATGTAACCGGATTTCAGCACTTAAATATGAATGAAATCTCAAGTCTGTTTCAAAGAAATTTTAAATCCAGGAAATATCAAACAATAACAACCTAATATATAATTGGAATTCATTTTATAAGGAAATAAATGTAGATCTCATTAAAAGAATAAAAGGTCACATTCTGATGGAGGCATAAACGTCAACAGATCAATGCTTCACATTTCGTCTTTTTTAGCTCACCTGACCCGAAGTGTCAGGATGAGCTTTTTCCATCACTTACGTCCCTCGTCTGTCGTCCGTCCGTCGTCTGTTAACTTTTCACATTTTTATCTTCTCCTCTGAAACCACTGGAGCAAATTCGACCAAACTTTACAGGAATGATGTACTAAAGGTCCTTTACGTAGATTGCTCATTTTGTTCCGAACTGATAAAAAGCATGGCCTCCAGCTCAGAACTTAGGTTTAACATTGGAGCCTATGGGAAAATCATATTTTCATCTTCTCCTCTGAACCTGCTGAAGCAAATTAAACCAAACTTTAGAGGAATAATGTACTTAAGGTCTCTTACAAAGATTGCTCATTTCGTTCCGATCAAATAAAAATTATGGCTGCCAGCGCTGAACATAGTTTGACATTGGACCATATGGGAAAATCAAATTTTCATGTTCTCTTCTGAAACTGCTGAAGCAAATTTAATCAAACTTTATAGTAATGATGTACTACACGTCCTTTACAAAGATTGTTCATTTTGTTCCGTTTTGACAAAAACATGGCAGCCAGCGCAGAACACGGGTTTTACATTGCACTTTATGGGAAAAACCACACTTTCATTATCTTCTCTGAAACTGTTGAAGAAAATTTAACTAAAATGTATTAAACAACGGCAGTAGAATACCGAAGGAACAAGGGAAGCGATGACTACAAAAATCGAAGTCCAAAGACATGGCAGAAACGGTAACAGATAAAAACAAAGACAAAACAAGGACGTGAGACAGCTACAATGCACGGAAATAAAAAGATAACATTAAGAACTAAGGCACTCATAGTGTGAACTCCCATGAAAACCGGGAGTGACATCAGGTGCTCCGGAAGGGTAAGCATGTCCTGCTCCGCTAGCGGCACCCGTCACACTATCAGTGAGTCAATCCGGGGTTGAGTCAAATCCGGTTATTTCAAATCCGTGAAGACGTGAAATCTAGCTGAAAATGTCCGTTTTCATTTGGGACACAGACACGTCATATCTGTCGATAATGTCATGGTGACGGCCATAGAATTTCTGAAGGGATGAAAGTAACAAAGGCTGAACAAATCCCTGACTAAGCAGCTTTTGGGACAGTGTTTTTGCTCTAACTAAAAAGTCACTGTATAAACTGCATGCCCGACAGTAACGAATCAACTGTGAAATGTACACTCCATAGGCTGGAGAGGCAGGTATATTGCTGCTCAGAAAGGGAAAGTTCACAATTGGGAAGTTAAAATCATCACGTTTGTCATACAGCTTAGATTTCAAACGTCCCTTTTCGTCAATGTAAATTAAAAGATCTAAATACGAAGCTGAAGTAGGTGTATCGGTAGTCTCTTTAATTTCAAGCTCATTGGGATAGATCTGGTGTAAATATTCCTTTAATTTTGGATTATTAAGAGAAAGTACATCGTCTATGTAGCGGAAGCTGAAATTGAAGGACTGGGTAAATGTTTTTGTTTTTTCTGTGTAAGCCCTTGTAAAAACTTCGCCTCATATGAAAAAAGGAAGAGATCAGCTAAAAGTGGCGCGCAGTTAGTTCCCATGGGAATCCCGATTGTCTGTTGAAAAACACGGCCTCCAAATTCGACAAAAATATTATCTATTAAGAATTCCAACATCTTGATTACGTCATTCTCAGTGTACTTCTTGTTTGACTCAGTGTGGTTCTTTACAAAATATGTTTTGTCTTTCCCTACTACTAAATAAGTGTATCTGCGTTTTTAGTGCAGAAACATTGATGTATCAAATCCGAAATTACTGTATTAAAATGATGTAAAGAAGGTCCTTTGCAAAGTTAACTCATTTCAATAGGACAAAAAACATGGGTGCTAATTGAGAACATAGCTAAACATTAGACCCATTTGGTGAAAAACATCATTTTTTGTCATGCATGGCAGAGAAGCGTTTTGTCAGGTGAGCGATATAGGCTCAGTCTCTGCGTCTCTTGTTTGTTAGTATATACAAAGAATGCAGAACGACCCCTTTGATGATAAGGAAAAACATACATTTAAAAAGGAGAAAATGAAGAAAGTAACAGTCCACAGCATTAAACTGTTATTTAACTACGGCTTATTCCTACTGCATTCCTTGTGTTAGATTAATCCATTTTTTTTTATTTTCAATAGAAAGATGTGTGTCCTTCCTTGAGAACGTGAGACTTCTCATGGCCGTATAAGTTTCTTTCTGGTTTTAAGAAGCACTCCGGCCCTCGCTTAATGTCGATATTTTTTTCGTTTGTGTGATAGGTAGATATTAATCATTAAAACATTAACAACGAAAGGAAATGGTGTAAATGCACATGAGACATAGTCTCTATAAATATTTGGTAAAACCAAACAATGAAACAACGGTTTTATTGTTGTTCTTAATCTTGTAATCATTTTGATGCTTTTAACAAAGATCTTTGCTCATACCTCATAGGTTCAAGACGTCCGCGAACACGGTTCACTGCTAAATGTCGAAAAAGGCTACATCCATTTTGTTTTTAACCCATGAATTCAAAATTGTCAACA